>JBBPDB010117391.1:0-18524 GCA_037974465.1 Brachypetersius altus
CAAATCATACAGTTCAGGAAATCCCTGGAGCACAATGATGAGCTGCTCCTCCGTGTTTCTGCTGAGGCGTCAGTGTAGTGGAAAAGGCGAGGAAGCTAATTGGTTGAATCTGGTCACATGTCCCGCGGTGCACTTGCGGCGTTCTGAAAAGTTGAGATGTTTTCAACTTGACGCAGCACAGATGCACATGAAATAAATGGGCGCGTCGCATTGCCTGCGCGTCGCGACCGCTCCGCTTCCATTTTGAGCGCGGCTGCTGCGTGTCTACATTTGAAATAACGAACTTGCGCACGCAAAAGACGCGATATGTGAACGGCCCCTTGGTCTATTCTCTTTAGCTGTAAAATGGACAAAATATGAGTATCACTGTTATATTAAAGGGCCCATATCACTTTTCAAGTATTATTTCTAAGGAATAAACAGGTTGAAAATGTTTTTTATATGAATGAGTTACACATTATATGCAGAGGGCTTGAGTGACATTCATGATCTTTGAGGGTTTTTTTTTTTAACTCCTCTCTCCCTCCAGGCCTGCTTTGATTGTTGTGCTAAGAACCCGAGCTGGGCGAGTATTCCTTATGGAGTTTTCCTGTGCATCGACTGCTCGGGGATCCATCGTTCGTTGGGCGTGCACCTGAGCTTTATCAGGTTTGAGTTTTGATCTCTTTGTTAACTGTATTCTCTGTCACTCTGCATTCAAAAGTGCGTCAGTGTATAATCAACGGTATAAAGTACTGACACCCCGGAGATGCTATATAAATGTTGGTGATAAGAATCATCTAATAATTTCAGACCTTGTGCACAGAAGGGCTGGGTATTGTTTGAATTTTCCCAGTTACGTTTGTGTTTGACAGTTCTGGTTCGTAATGATTCTCCATTTAGATTCCATGAAGGTGAAAAAAAAAGAGATATTTATGAAACAAAAACTTTTCCCCCCGAACATTCAGAACATTCTAGCAGCAATGAGAGTAAAATCACAAACAGTGAATAACTATTAACACTTTGATGCATGATCTAAAACAGGTCCTGGTAGATTAGCCACACATGCCCTTGCAGCTCCTTGTAGTGTTTAGGAGCCAGTAAACAGAACCTAAATTCAGAAAGTTTTTTTTTTTATTGGTTCTAATTTGAAACCTACTTTTGGTTCCCATCCCTAGTGCTGGGTACTGATGATGATAACTTGTAATATCAAAATATTTTCCAAATGAAAACAGTAACTCTTACCGTTGTGGTACGCTATTTAAATAAATAGCTGACAAAGCTGAAACTTTTGTCCCAAAAATGAGACAGTATAGCTGACCCAGCATTTCTCTGTATTTCACTGTTTAGGCAAAATTGTGGACAGAATGCCCATACTATTAAACAGAAGCTTTTCCCAAATGATTCCTGAATGATGTTTTGCTGTTTCAGATCCACAGAGCTGGACTCCAACTGGAGCTGGTTTCAGCTGAGATGTATGCAGGTCGGAGGAAACGCCAATGCGGTATGTTCCCGTGCTGAAGCAAAACTAAGGCATTATCGTTTTTCCTGAGTTAGTGAGTGGAATGCTCATTTCTGTTCTCCCTGTGCTCTGGGTTTCCTCTCTTTGAGCAGACGGCCTTCTTCCGCCAGCATGGCTGCACCACCAATGACACCAATGCGAAATACAACAGCCGTGCGGCGCAGATGTACCGGGAGAAAGTCCGACAGCTAGCCAACGCCGCGCTCTCCAAATATGGCACTGATGTAAGCAGCGGAAAAACAGCTTTGTTGTACGTTTAGCAGTGACGAAATGTTCTGTGGTCACACAGAAAGGTTATATGGACTGCACCTGTTACATTTACACAAATTGTATTCAAAACATTATTAATCCCAAAGGAAGCTGCTTATGCTACGGCTGCACATAGTTATAGAGTCTGATGGGTTGTTTAGTGGATCACTTTATGATGGTGAGTCTGTGGCTAAAAATGCTTCTCTTCTCTGACCACGACACTGGAGTGGATGATCAGCATCGTCCGTGATGGACTGAAGTCTTGTGTTCTCTTTTCAGCCACGGTGTCCAAGTTTAGGGTCATATTAAACCGATTATTTTAATTTGGTTTGGTGTAATCACACACATTTTCTCTGTCTGCCTATACCTGTGTTTATACAAACTATAGATTTAGACGTTGATTTCAAGAGTATGTCTGTCTACTGTAACAGTGTGTCTAGTTCTTTGCTGGACAGCATGTGAAAGTAAACAGTGGAGCGCAGTATGCTCTCATTTCCACGTTCACAGCCTCAGGTAAACTTTGGCCTTGTGAGTCACTAGATCATTGGTTCAAACTCCACTTTACATAAGCATTGATTAGTCTTGTGTTCCTGATAGATTGTGTCTTATGTAATCAGGAAGACTATCCAGCAGTCTTTGCCTGTAATGTTTTGGTGAAACAATGCTGTTGGAGTTTTTGGGTCGTTGGTGGTGATGGTGCAATTTTTTGTATCCCTCAGTTGTGGCTCGACAATTCAGGACATGTTCAGAGCCCTACTGTAGAGAAGAAAGAGGCAGATTTCTTTGACGAACACACTCAGGTAAGCAGTCGGGTCATGTTTTGTGGTGTTAAGGTATTTGCTATGGTGTTTAACCCTTTAAGGTTTAATGTGGTTCGGTGCATAACCTTTAAAAACTAGACATCAGTTATTTCATTGAGCAAATCCTGCCAACAGCCTATAATTTCTTAAGAAATCCTTTGTTTTATAGAGCCTAACCTTTTCTTTGTAAGACTATTAATGCAGTAGTAGTAATTTGGTGCATTAAGGTAAACTACTGCAACTGGAAGGATTGTCTCTTTATTCACATCAACAAACTGTCGTGTGTATGTTCAGCCTGCCAACAGCTGGGACATGGCCTCCCCGTCCCTGTCAGAGCAGAATGGGGCCGTCACTACTGTCACCTCTCAGCTGGAACAGGACAGCCCACGAGTGCCTGAGACTGTCAATGCTCGTGAGTTTGCTTCCATACATGTTTCTCTACTGCATCTGCGCACACAAACAAACTTGCACAATCATGGAGCTGTCACTATTGATTAAATTAGTGATCAAGTACTCTGTTCATTATTTATTATACGAGTAATCTGAATCGATGTAACAGTAAGAAACTATGTAAAACCTTAGATTTGATTGGAAAAAGATACAGTAAACCCACACTTATGCAGATCATCAGTCGTGATTTCAGTCTCGCGTGGATTTTTTCTGAGAACCAAACGAATAACTTTTCGCAGAACCCCCCGCATGTGCGGAAAAGACAGATGTCCGCCACGAGGTTTGAAAGTAGCCAATCTGAGCTTGTTATTTATTTTTCCTTGGTGCTGATTGGCTGCTGCCCAGAAATCCATCCTTGGAGCTTCTGGAGTGTTCTCATGTTTTTCGTTTCTCTTATGCTCGCCACAATACAGTTTATACAGCAAAAATATCAGTATTTACGTTTGAGCTCTGCCATAGTTCAGACTGTAGAGTATGGATACAGTTTCTTTGAGGCCAGGGAGTTTAAAATTAAGTAAAGTATTTTGGGAGCGTATTTGTGGGAATATTTAGGATTTACACTGAAAATAGGCATTTTGTTTTTTTTTTTAAACACAACACGTGTTTTTTTCACTATACATGGGTGCTCTTGGAACACACACAGTCATGGAAAAAAAATAAGAATCCACTCTTCCACTTTTTCTGTTCACTGCGTGCGTGCGTGCGTGTGTAAAATGCACAAGTGTCTTTTTTTTTTTGATTAGGGTGTGTATAAATAAGATGATGTGTGTGTTTGAGTTTTTGATGTGTGTGAGTGCAGTAGTGTTTGTAGAGCAGCTTTCTATGGTCTGTATTCCAGCAGCTTCGCTCCTGATTCAGTTTCTGATGGATGAAACAGTCACGTATGCACACACACTGCTCTGGACGTCACTGTTTTCATTGTTGCAGTTGTAAATTAATGTGCGTGTCGTGTAGTGTAACATTTTTAAGGTATAATAAACAATTTATATGTAGTATTTTTACATTTTCTCCAAAAATGTTTTTGAATCAAGTGTGATCAGTAGTGTATGAAACCAATAGTGAGATGCAGGTTTTACACAGACATTACAAAAGCAGTAACCAGAACAGAAGAATACTGTCGTTTTTCCATGGCTGTGTATGAGATACCACAATCATCCGCCTAATATTCTGTAGGCCCCCTTTTGCCAGCAAAACAAGCTCTGACCTGTGAATGCATGGACTCTGTAAGACCTTTGAAGGTGTGCTGTGGTTCCTGACACCAAGACAGTAGCACCAGAACTCAGAGATCTGTACTCTCGGCCAAAAATGCACTTTCAAGACACAGTTGCTAACGAATCATTCCCCATTCAATAAATAGTTATTGAGTAATCTTGACTGCACTAATTATCTCCCGTCTTACTGTTCCAGAGCTAGACGAAGGACCCAGCATTGAAGGGTTAAGCACAGATGCAAAAGCCCCTATAGGTGAGTCTCTTCTTGTGTGCACATTAGAGTGTGTGTTGCATTTGGGCACTGAAATATCCCTCTATTCATCCCCACACCATCTTTCAGCAGCATGACCTTTACTAAGCTTTTCCAGAGTCTTTATAACTATAGTATCAGAAAATGCCCTTAAGAAACCATTAACCTTACCAGTGACCCAGATATCTCACTCTGGTACAAGTGCTCTTGATAAAAGCCCTGATCTACTAAAATCTACTGATTATTTTCACAGTAAATTAATTTCATTTATTGGTCAAATTAAAACCAGAGTGAACCCTTAGTTCAAGGTTCATCATGATATAATTCAGGAGAACTTCTTATTTTCTATAATCCTCTCTCAAAAATAATTACCTCACTGTAGCATTTTTTTTTTGTCTGACCTGATCATCACCTTTACATCCAGTTGTCTCAGAGACGGTCCAGGCATCTCACTCAGAATTCCTCATAGAACTGAAGGAAGACACATCAAGATAATTAACAAATCGTGGGTAGACACCTAAATACTTTATTAGAGAAAGTGTAGTATTATAGGACAGTTAATAACCTTTAGTCACCTTTACATAATACAGTAACCCCCGACGCTAATTCGTGGTTCAGAATTTGATATTTTTTTCCCCTCAGAACTGAGCTAATCATTGTTTACAGAAACCCCTGCAAATTTGGGGAAACTGCAGAAATCCTCTGCATTTATTTATTTATTTTTGCTTTTTTTTTTTTTTTGTGGCAATATCTAATTTTTCATGCATTTTAGTGCAAAATTATTAGGAAAATATTTGCTAAATTTGTAATTTGGATATAAACGTACATTCAGCTACATTTCCATATAAAATATAATTATACAGTTCTTGGTACTGTGCCTTTGAGTACAGGCGAAATACCCCTATTCTCGGAGGCAGGAGGTTTGAAAGTAGCCAAGTGTTATTTGTTTCTCCTAGCTGCTGATTGGCTGCTGCCCTGCGACGCTGCAGTCCAGCATCAGAGCAGTTTGTAGTGTGGAGCGTCTCGAGTATTTCGCTGAGTGTTCTCGTGTTCTTTGTTTTGTTCTTCTTGAATTGTTTGTATTACTGTAAATTAAATTAATGCTGTATTTACCCGCTTATACCATAGAAAACACGCATGCCTGAATTACAGTCCAGTCTATACAGGGGTAATATCTGTATTTACATTTTAGCTGCAGGAGTTCAGTGTAAACTGTACAGTACTGTGTTTTGGGAGCATATTTAGGGTTTACATTATAAAAATATATTTTTTAGAGCACATCACAAATTCGCATATTTAAAAAATTGAGAGTGCTCTGGGTACGTAATCCCCTGCGAATGTATGGGGTTTACTGTAGTAACTATGAAAGACCAATAGCAGGCGTCCATAATTCGACTCCTTTACTCCTCTGTAACAGCCGTCTCTGCTCTGTTCATGTAGACGACGCAATGAAATTGGCGCCTGAGGAGCCAGAGCCTCTTAAAGGTGACTTGAATGATTTTGAATTGGCTGGCTGGACGTTAGGAGCATGTGTTTGTGCTTGATTGACGCTTGAGTGGAGTGTGTCACACCAGCTTTCAACCCAAAGCCACTCTTTTAACACCCTGCATTCCGTTAATAGACTGAATTCCAACCTTTAACGCCGTGTCCTTGAAGTTATAACCAGTCCGCTGCTAATGTCCTTCATAAAGTCTTTGCAGCCAAATCTCCCACTATAGCACAGCAGCTATAGTTTACTTTGTTATAATGACCTTCCGCTGAAAATACTTGCCTCACCTGGTGTAGCCCCAATGCATTTCAGAATTTTGAACACTCCCTATGTCTAGGCCTGTCTTGATCAGGAAATTTTAGTTCATTATTAAGTGTCTTCTTACACATAGAGCTTTGTGTCTATACTTTTATACATTTGACAGTCAAGTGTTGGCGTAAGGAGGGTTGGGCTGTCCTGCTGTAGGTGGGCTTCTCTCTCCAGTCCGCTGTGAAAGCCTGGAAAATGAGGTGTAGTGAACAAGCTAAATTGGGCCCAACGAGGCCAACAGGTTTTTCTGCTCAGACTGATGGTCACTGATCTCATCAAGTGCATTTCGGTGGGACTGCTCTTCTCTGATCTCGGGGCTTGTTATCTTTAAGACTTTCTGAGCAGAGCCCGAGCACACAGAGGTCCACCGAGGCCTAATGTACTGGAATAATGAGATTAGATGCTTTCTAACTCTCGACGGATGGAGTGCATATTTGCTCTCGCGCTTAATCAGGCCTAACTTCTCCATTTGTTCCGTGTAGAAGGTCTCAGAGGGCCCAGGTTCAGTTGGGTCCATTGTGTAGAGGCTTTGTGTAAAGTTGGCCATGCCTGAGTGTGGATGTTATCACTTGTGAAACCATAGAAGGGCAAAAGATTTGGAACCTACCGCGAGTGAGTGCGAGGATTTCCATCTTCTGCTGGCTTGAATTTTTTCAGCTTTGTGTTTTGCTTTTTCCTCGCATACTAATAACGCTTGAATGGTTTAATCTTAGTGTTTGAGGAAACTAACAATTATTTTTTGATTTTTCGTGATCGAGTTGTTTCATTGAAATATGAAAAAGACTAAATAATGCAGATTGACTTTAAAAATGGACTTGACAGTTAATAAACTATTAATATTTTGTAAAAGACTATAAAAATGCAAACCTGGTGGTGCTATCCAGTTAACATTATTACACACAACTTTAATTTTAAGTGTTAGAAATCCCTCTATAACACCTCAATACTTTTCAGCATTTCTCCAAATGAAGCTTGGAGGCGAATGACCCGCTTCATACAGCAGATTTTGCATGTGGCTGCTTTGTGGCAGTACATTAATATCTGCTTTGTATTTATAAGGCAGTGAAATAAACTCCTGGCTTAACTGCCCAAGAAATTGCAACCACTCATTCAAATTACATGCATTTTCTTTAACTACGGTTGGGTTTGTTGCGCTGAGGTAATTCTCAAAGGGTTTCAGAAAAGGCCTGTTTACCCTTTTTCTTGCGCATCCCAGTTTGAGGGTCAGTGCTTTAAACACCATGTGGATTTGGTTTAGTTTCCTTGTATACGCTGGCATCACAATGTACTACAAACGGATGAAAAGAGGTTGGAAAACGGCCATGAAAGTAGATGTGCTGCGTGTTCAAAACACGAGAATGTTACAAGGGAACGTTAGAAAACCTAAATTTAAACGACTGGTTTTGAAATGTATGTGGTGTGTGGTGGCTGCTCCTTCCAGCCCTGCATGCCAATCTGACTCTACAAATTCCTCAAACTCCAGGATCTTCTTTGATAAATGTTTACTAGTGCAATAGAACAAATTACACAGACAAACACTCCTTTAAAGTCAATCTTTCTATGCTATTTTTCTATGCTACGTTTAACTGCATTCAGGGCATTCCCCCTAGTGGTTAAACACACACACTTCACAATTATGAACCAAAATAAAACTTTCTTCATAAATTCAGTTTTACGTCTCTTAATAGTGTTCTAACAGATAATACCTTAAAACAAATACATTTCTCAACATGGCTCTTACACGCGGTGTAATGCTTTTTATTTTTCAGACCTGATGTGTCCCATAATGTGTTACTACAGTCTTTAATGAAAAATAATGAAAACCAGTCAGATTTGAGTGTTTTCTTGTAATAGCGTTTTGAAACGGCAGTCTTTCGTTTATTTATTTATTTTTTAAACGTCCGGGGGTTGATCCAAGCTGGCCTGTAGTGTAAATAATCATAAGTGGATAATATACATAAATAACATATGGACTCTTGGTACACGGCTCCTGCACATCGAGTAATCACTGCTACGTTTTTCAAGAAGGCAATTTATTTTTTTTTTATGACAGCCCTACATATTAAGGATGATGGGACTCGATTCAGCTTTAGAGACACAAGAAATAATCTATTTTGTCTTATTTTCAGAAACGAGACCCTCCATTATAGGAAAGAAGAAACCAACCACTGCAAAGAAAGGGGTAGGTCTTACTGTTCCGATCGCCTCTTGCTCCTCCTAACACTGTTGGAGCCAGTTCCCGATGCAGCAGTTCTCCCATTTAACCAGCAGGAGGCACTCCAACATTATACCTGACTGCCCACATAAAGTCCGAGCAGTGAAACGCCTCTGATGTTTCCAGCAGTCTGCGCTAAAGCACTACCGCATTACTCCCACATGCCATTAACATTGGCTGCATTAACAGATGAAATGGAAAACATAAAGGAATGGGGAAGAATTTTTATCCTCATCTCTTCTGCATCTTCAGCGTCTAAATACTCAAAACAAATGTAACTGGTTTTGAGGTGTCATGTATACAATATAGACCTCGTAATAAACATCCCTGACCTTTATCACAGCGTATATTCGCCTCAGCCCAGCACCTTTTCAGGCATGTAAACTGTTCTGTCTCATTTGCTGGTAGCTCAGAAGTTGGATGCTCCTGGCTGAAGTACAGGTTTAATGACTGACTGTACTAACAGGTGTGGCAGTTAAAGATGAGGTGGAATTCTGGAATTCTCCTGTAATGGACTTTTATGTGACCCTGTATGAATCAATCTCTGATGTGTGTGCTGGTGTGTCCTCAGCTGGGGGCTAAGAAGGGTCTGGGGGCCCAGAAGGTGAGCAGTAAGAGTTTCAACGAGGTGGAGAAACAGGCTCAGGTGGCCCAGAAGCTGAGAGAAGAGCAGGTGGCCGAGGCTAAGAAGCAAGCCGAGGAGTCCATGTGAGTGAACCCAGAATGAGTAGAGACTCCTGTCCTGGGTTGAGTAATCCAGCCGTGGGTTTGTTTAACCTGTAGTTCTGGGACAATCAGCCAACATGTAACTCTACCACATATATTTGACCGTATTTATAGACAACAGTAGATTCAAAATTCTTTATTTGCCACATGCACAGTTATAGAAGTACAACGTGTAGTGAAATCAGCCCCTGAATCGGGAAGGAGACTGTTCTACTAAGTTATCGAGTGAAAGCGATTTAAGTCTGATGTTCTAAAGATAGCAGCTCTTCCTGAGTCTCTGTTCTGGCTGCAAGACTCCTGAAGTGTTTTCCTGATTTCAGCAGGTCAGAGAGACCGTTAGTGGGTGAGATGAGTCTCTGATGATCCTGGTGTCTCTGGTCTCCTGGTATAAACGTCCTGCAGAGACAGTAGATCTGATCTGGTGCAGTGCAGTCCCTTAATGTCCTTTAATGTCCCACATATGTCAAAAAGTGTCAGGAACTGCATAAGCAGGACTTTTTGCTTCCATTATTTATAAGCTACATTAACCTTGTAAGAAGCAAACTTGAAACAGCAAACGTGTCTCGACTGATCGACTACATGTCGGGTGAGGAGAATTTTTGGGTGAACTATTGCCATTAAGTAGATTTTTTTTTTTAAAAATCTGCATAAATCAGTCATTCAAAATAGTTCTAAACAAATGAAGAGTTTAATGAATCTAAAAGCTCACATATAAAATGCACAAAAGGGTTTTTAATGAGCTGACTGAGGTCTTGCTTTGTGATGGTTTTCAAAAAATACTTTTTTTAAACCCTTCACAGTGGAGAAGTATAAGCAAAATAGTCCCAAGGAAAACACTTTTTTTTCCACAGTTACTTCAGTTTTATTCAGCCATGTGTACATCCACTGAAAATGGTCTAAAGGTGACTATAGTAAATATAGTTTATATTAAATAAGTGCAAAGTGACCTCAGTATGTGCCACAAAATCCAGTGCCTTCAACAGAACAAAGCAATGAATTTTTTTTTTATCACAGTTGGTGTATTTCACCATCACTGTTAAGGAATCAAGTTTCTGTAACAATGAACCATTTCACATTAAACTGCTGTTTACATCCCAACCATTTCATTATGCTGAATTATTTATAAAAATTAAGACATTATAAGACAAGATAAGCCAAATAATTATAGGCACAATAGAAGGACAACATTGAGTACAGCAGATATTTTTCTGCCTCATTTATAGCTATAATTCCTCTTTATTTGATTCACCTTTTCGCTTCTGTTCCATTCAGTGTGGCGTCTATGCGTCTGGCCTACAAAGAGCTGGAGATTGACAGAAAAATGGAGGAGAAAAGGCTGCAGAACCTGGAGGGGAAAAAGAGGGAGCAGGCAGAGAGACTGGGCATGGGCTTCGGGAACAGGAGGTAAATCCAACATCTTCTAGAACAACAGTATAGAAACAGTGGAGCATCCTTTACCCTTCATTGCGTGGCCTCACATGGTTGTGCCGCCTGGCTACTTTCCATTAAAGCATCGCAGCAGTGGAACTGCTGACCAAGAAGTTTATGCAGATTCAAGATTACAGCTGTTATGTAATTATTTTTACACTTGTATTGTATTTACATCTGACAGTCAATCCAATACTAAATCACACTAACCGCGGACGCACTAAGAGCACAACACACACAACCAAGAAACACAGACTCACTGATGTTGTAAAACAAATATCTGAATGACGTACATCAAAGCAACGTTGGGAAATGACTCTGTGAAGCTGTTGTTTTTATTGCATTCTTTCATAAATTGTCTTTATGGAGTATTTATTGTCTCCACATATTCATTCACAGCTACTACAGCACTGTAACCATAGCAACCACAGCCTGTGCTGTTGTCCAACCAAAATAATCATCTTGTCTATAGAGTCACAGTCAAACGAGTGACACCAGCATCCGTGTGAATATTGTCTCACTGATGAGACATTTAGCAGCCTTGGGAAACAAGAACAAGTCACAACAAAGGATTTTAGTGTAGAACTGTTAAACAAAACAAAAAACCCTCTCCCCACTGAAGGGTTAATACCAGTCCTGGAATTTCTTTGTACTCTGCCTCCTTGCCTTTCGTCTGGATGAACATACCGGTTGTAAACTCAATAGGGGGCTCATTAATTAGCTCTAAGGAGTTGGGTGTGTTGTAGCAGGGAGCAGTTCAGCCCAGGCTTCTGCCTGCTGGTCAGTTGGCATAACAGCAGTTCATCTCATTTGTTGTTTATTTGTTTTGTTTTGTTTTTCTATTCTGTCCAGTGTTGTGTCTCACTCTGTGATGTCAGAGATGCAGGTGATTGAGCAGGAAACCCCAGTGGGCTCAAAGTCTTCCTCTCGCTCCAAACTGGACATGTATGATGAGCCTGGGTTCACTTCCGGACCACCAAAGTAAGTCTTTCATGCAAATGTCACAGGGACTTTTGTAGAATCTGTCACTTATCTTCCTCCAGAGAGCTCTGGGCACACTTGGTCTGTTAATCAGCAGTCATGGTAGTCTTGTGTAGAGAACATTTTTAATAATGTAATAATCATTATAAACACCCAGTCTGCGTGAAAATAAGCTGACACCCTCATTTGCTGAGTTTAACAGCAGAATAAATGTAAGATTTTTGGATTTGTATCGGCTTTTTCTATTACGCAGTAATTGTGCATTAAAAAGTGAAGTTGATTGTCACTTGGAGAAATTATGTATGTATACACACGTAGTGTGTGTATGTATACACAAACTTGGATATAAATATATACACAAATAACCATCCAGTTTATTCTGAAGGTCTTCTAACTACATCCCTGGTTTGGTTGGACCTGAACTTGTTCTGGTTGATTAACAATTTGTCATATATAAGTGACTCCACTTCCTCCAGCTCTGAGTAAAATGGTCATATCCAGCCAGGCTTGTTTAGAAATTCAGCCTAATTGTTGTATATGTATTGTAAAAGTGTATTTTATGATGTAAATGGTCAGATAATGAACATTTAATAAGCAGCAGAAGTCTACTCTACATATGAAGTATTGATTTTACTCCTCTGAGCAATCATTTATGTGCATGTAATAAGTATGAACCCCCACATTGTATCATGGCAGGTACAAGGACAACCCATTCACAGTGGGAGACAGCTTCGGCTCTCGGTGGGACGCTGATTCAGGCTCCTCTTCTTTCTCCTCCTCCTGGGCTCTGGAGAAGGAGGAGCCTAAAGAGACAGAAGTCACCATCTCCAGCATTCAGCCAATCGGTGAAAGGTTCGTTTTTCTCTCACTGTTTCTTTGATTTGCATAATTCGTGTGCATGTCTTGCTTGAAAAGGATTTTTCTGGCATGATCATAAGTTGATAAATCATTGTTACTACTAGAGGAATGCCTTTTTATTTCATGTTTTTATAGAGCCAGGGTTCTTGTGTTAGAACATGTATCATCAGAAAAGTTATATTAAGATTTCACATAGCAGGTCTTAAATGTGTGTTTAATAGTCCATTGCATTTTTTCTTTCAATTGTTCAACTACCAAAGTGCAATGTGAAATCAGTCTTCAATTTAAGTCATAATGGTCTTAAATGTAAATTTTCTACAGAATCTCTGATCTATGAATCCTATCTAAATGAACAGTACTGTAGCAGTAAAGAAAGTGAAGTGACCATTTGTCATACATGAACATGCAGCACACAGTGTGAAGAGTGAAATTCTTTCTCTGCATTTAACCCATTCACTAGTGTGAGCAGTGTGTGGGGGCGGTGCCTTACTCGAGGGTACCTCAGTGGTGCCACTAGCAGTCCTGGTATTCGAACCAACGACTCCCTAGCCACTAGGCCACGAGCTGCCCCAGTCGTGGATATGAATGGGCCGTATGGAAATCGGATATCTGTCCGTTGCCTGATGAGCGGTTTATTGGTGTGAAATCCCTCAGGTTGCCCAGCAGACGGAAGCCGGAAGCCTCGGTTCCTGTCGCGGAGTCCAGCGAGGCACGGCAGAAGTTTGCCAACGCCAAGGCCATCTCCTCCGACATGTTCTTCGGCCGCGAGACCAACGCAGAGGTACGGAAACTAAGACTTGCAGTTGAATTGTTGTGATTTGTGAAGGAATAATGACCACTGACTGATGAACTGAGTGTTTAATGGCTCTCTGTAATCTGAGTGTTTGTGTGCTTTAACAGTATGAAGCGAAGACTCGTCTGGAGGGCATGTCTGGCAGCACCTCCATCAGCTCTGCAGACCTGTTTGGGGACGGTAACGCCCGTTCAGCAGGTGTGTGTGTTTCAGCTGGACCTTGCTGGAGCTTTATTGGATTTTATGCACTGAATTCCTTTATTGTGATTGTACACAGTTCAGTGAGATTCTGTGTGCAACATCTCCTCATATACAAAATGCAACATAATAAAGTACATATAGTACAAGTGGTGTGTAGAGGGGCTTGAATTAAGTTGTAGTGGTGGCCTAGTGGTTAGGGTGTCGCCCCTGCAGTCAGAAGGTTGTGGGTTTGAATCCCTGGACCTCTAGGAGCACCACTGTTGGTACCCTAGAGCAAGGTACTGTCCCCACACACTTCTCCCCAGACAACCCCTTGCTTCACTTGGTGAATAGGTTACGTGGGTTATATGCCGAGAACTAATTTCATTAATTCTTTATGATCATATAAATTATATTATATACAATATATAATACTTGGTGCATTATGTATACATTGTATATACATATGTATACATAATAAATTATGCTATATACATTGTACATTATATAGAATATAAAAGGAGATTTAGTTGTGCGTACACTGATCATAGTGTGTGTGGCTTGTAGGGGCGTCAGGATTTGAGAGTGTTCTTCCTTCTGGGCCGGACATCGCCCAGTTTAAGCAGGGGGTGAAGACCGTGGCTGGGAAAATGGCTGTGCTGGCTAACGGAGTTATGAACACCATTCAGGTGAGTCAGCACTGAGACTGTAGGAGGGAAATGGAGTCAAAATATATTCTCACAGTACACAAGACTTTTTTACGATAATGTTTAAAAATTATCTAAATGTTTAAAAATGGTCTAAAAGGAGTATTATCTTATATTGAAAATGAACAACCCCCCCCCTCAAACAAAATGTGTATAATAGTACACATTTAACAATAAAATGTAAAAACAATTCACAAACTATTTTGACTTTATTGAATTCCTGGATTCAGATTTACATTAGACAGCCGTGTCACTGGGGTAGACACGTTTAATTCTGTTTTTAAAGAAATGCTGTTTGTTCTTTGCGTACCAGCATATCCAATATGCTCAGAAAGGTGTTTTGTGGCACAGTGTAACAGTTATAACATGCCGTGTCTTGCTAAAGTATTCAGCCACCTTATGAGTCATCAGATTTATCTAAAAAGGTTCTTCCTGTCAGTATTTTTTGGCAAAAGAATAAGCTTTTAAAGTAAAATTAATTATAAGTCAGAAGTTACTTTTATTTCTTGCTTTCAAATGGGACCCTTTGCAAAAACAAAAATGACACGGAGCTGTTGGCCTTCACACGACCTTCCCCAGGTTCTGTATTCTCTAAACTTCCTTTTCTTCCGTTGCAGGATCGTTACGGCTCCTACTGAAAGGACCACGTGACTCGGACAGGAAAGGAAAAGACCTCAAACAGGACGTTAACACACTGCTGACTGGATCAGGCCTTGTTTTTCTCTCTCTTTACACAAAGCAGGGAGAGAGAAACTGGAGACGCAAAAAGAAAGGAAGAGAGACGGGTAGACGCGGGACCCCTCCTTCGTTTCTACCCTGATCTTTGTAGATTGTCATGGACACTCCCACTCGACTGACAGTATTTTCTCTTTTTTGTTGCTCTTTTTGGACGTGTGGTTTTATTTTCAGATAACTGAAGCACTGAGAGGTGTAGGAAATGTTTTTTTTTCTTTTCGTTCAGAACTGCGGTGCTTTCTGTTAAAACTAACAAAAGTCCTGTTTTTATGCCATTCACTGGTCTGAGATTTCAAATAGTTATTGATTTTAAAAAAAGGAAAGTATTCTATATGAAATGAAACGTATAACCAGACTTATTCTTAGCTCTACCATGTTCTCATGGCTTTCTTTCTTTTATATTTAATTGGTAGGAGGTTCTACCTGAACAGTGCAGTTAGGACAGGTGTGTGTTCACCTCTGAAAGGGAACCGGACGGGTTGGTGTCTCTGAGACGGTTCGGACGGAGCCGGACTGATGGCGCTTTGCCGGCTGCGATACTTTTTTGAGACTCTGATTGGCTGAGAAAGGGGCGTGGCCTTTTCTTGGCGGATTAGCTTTCTATGTTTTTCAGGACCCTGAAATTTGAGCTTTTATTTCAAGACGGTAATTTATCATGGAGCAAACTAAAGTGCAATACGAGTTTGGACACAGCGCCGTGTGATTGGGCCCCTGGAATTGCTAGCGGAGGTCGTCTTCAGGACATTTTGATAAACATCAGCGTTTCTCCAGCATGTCCCTGCAGGTGCACCTCCAGTTTTCCCTCACGTTTAAAAAGGTGCAGAAGGAGTGAGTCTGCCTGACGCCTGCTGGACACAGGTTCAAGGCTGTGCAAAGGTTTTGGCGCCCCTGACGAATAGTGATATCCTCACAACAGCTTGATTTTTAAAAAATTTTTCCCCTACTATTTCTATTTATTTGCTGTTAAAGTTTTGGCTGTTAAACCTTATATTCTGCATGCTTCATTTTTAACCAGTAATAAATAGTAATTGTGCATTAAATGTGCTGAAGTGTGTTCTGTTTTAGACCCAAATCCAGTCTTGGATAGTCGGTGTCCAGCACACTTTGGTGATTTCTCTGCTCAAACACACCTGGTTCAACTCGCCTGTAAATCACCAAGTTTACATTAGAGAGAAATTCCACAGATCTTCCAAAATTTCTGCATCATTTTAAACGATTAAGATGTAAACAGAGTCATAGTTTTCCAAGTCAGAATTGTTTACAGTGCTGGTGAATGGAACCAGATATCTAAAGAGTTTATCACCTGTCAATAAATGTGAATTACTCACGGAATGGTTATGAATGGCTAATCACTGAGACACATTCATTAAAGTTCTGAGATTTTTTTTTTTTTTAGCCTCAAACATGTTCTGAGAGTGTGTTTGAGGAAACTGTGCTCGACACCGGCTCTCCAGGACCGAACTTGCCCCCAAAAAACTTGAGCACATTAAATGCACAATTACAGTTTGAGTTTTAAATGATGAAAATGAAACGCATGTAGAAGTTGTGGTTTATTAACCCAGACCTGGCAAATAGAAACTGTCCACTAAAAATAGCTAAAAAAATAAGTTCCCTGCACCAAACATCAATAAAATGTTATTTAATTAGGGGTGTTCAAACCTTGTGTGTGCAACTGTGTGGCTCAATGCCTGTAGCCTGTTTTATTTTTCTTCATACAGAACACCTATAGATCCTAGAAATGAAAACGGAATCTCAGTAGTATTGACTTGCCAAGCTCCGCCCAACAATGTTGCTTAAGTCAAAATGGAAGTATTTCAACTTTTTGCAATTTCCTTTGTGTTTTGAATGGGATCTCTGCCAGCGTCCTGTAAGGCATGCCTTAGCAACGGTCGCTACGGTGAAGCACATGTGTGGGCGGAGCATGAAAAGAGCCTGTGAAATGTTCCTTTTTAAAACTTAAGTTTCACTGTTTTCTGCTCATGATGTGCAAGTAAGATTCCTCGTGCATTACAGAGATGTATTTTTTCCTTTTGTGGATCGATTGTGTTTGAGAGGGGGGACGTGAACTATTTCGGATTTTCAGCAAACAAAAACAAAACAAAACCTTGCTGTCCCCCCCGAGACTCTTCTGCCTGTCCTTTTGTTCTCCAAGCGGACGAAAAACGAGGATCATCTGAAACAGTTATTTATTGTAGACTGTTTTATTCAGTTTTATGTAAATAAAGGTTGACTTGCCCCTCCCTCCAAAACCTGCTCTTGATTCGACCACAACAAAATCCATGTGCATAAAGTGATTTTCATATAAAAGCTTTGTGCTCGAGTGCAAAAACAAAGGTGACGGTGAGCAAAAAAACCAAAATCAAACACCAAGCGTCTAATAATTGATGAAGGAAATAGTGACCCCGCAGAAGAAAGGCTTTGTGGGGGTCTGGACGAGTCGGTGCTTTCATGTGCGTAGGCCTTTCATCCGCTCTCTGGGGCGCGGGGTTAGCGGGACCACCTATCCAATCTTGGTTTAACCTTGAAGACGCGGCGCATAATCATCCGGGCCGGGTCCGCGGCCTGTGATTAAACCTCATTCCTTAATCACAGCCTCCACTCTGCGTGGGCCAAAGACCACTTTGATCGTAGATAACATGAAAGGAAGTCACCCCTCGTGCCAGTGGGGGTGTGCCTACAACACTGGAATACAAACAATAGACCTGTAGAAGTGAGAGAAACCCTTTCTACATCACTTGCATAGTAGTTTGTGGCACAGAATGTAAAAAAAAAATATAAAGATGCGTCATAAACGTGCATCATTCCTGCCACTGTGTCTTGTGACACGTGCAAATTTCCCACTTGTGGGACTAAAAGGTTTATCTTATTACAGATACATTCCACAGTTCCTGCATAATTAAATTACAGTCATTCAAGAGTCGTTCTAGAGAAGCTCAGCGAATCGTTTACAGCGGCGGTGAATGGAACCAGACGTCTAGAGTTTATCACCTGTTATATGAATTACACATGGAATGGTTATGAATACACTGTCCGATCCCTGAGACACTGTTTCATTGAAGTTCTGAGAATTTTTTCGCCTCGTATTCTGAAGTCCCTTTCATGGTGGTGGTAAAATAGGCCCTTAAGAAAAAATTTGTTTTTTTATTTAGATGAAAAAAACCCCACTATTTTACCATCATTAACATCGCAAAAAATTCAAGAGTGGTAAATAAAACATTTGTATTAGATATTATGCTCGGTTCTATTCACCATCACTGTGAAGAAAATAGGTCGTAAGCTTCTGTACAGGGAACCATTTTACATCAAACAACTCTGCAACTGTTTACATCTAAACTCTCGCCAAAAAAATAGTCAGATTCCCCTTTTAGGTGCATTAATGCAACGAGAGTGTATTCAAAGTCATTTGGATTGTTTCTATTGGTCCATTTATCAAGAAACATATGTATGCCTATATATATATATATATATATAGTGGTGGGCACAGATTCTTTTTTTTTTAATCTAGATGAATCTCACTGTAATCTTGGCATTAATCTAGATTAAAATGGCTGATTTGAATTTTGCATTCAGAATATGTGTGCTACCCAAATAATGACTAAAGTAAGTCTTTGAGAACGGGTTTCTCAGCTCCTACAGTAAACT
>JBBPDB010117487.1:0-18503 GCA_037974465.1 Brachypetersius altus
CGCCAGTTACTTACATAACTGTTGCTTATGTGTTATTACAACAAAATAACGAACTGAAATGTAGTGCTCATTAAAACCATATTATTCATTTAACAACTGTATAACATTTGTTTCTTATATCAAGCTAAGTCTCCAGCATCCCGTCACAGCACAGTTAGCACGCTCACATTAGCATTGGTAGCTTGTTAGTTAGCGATCTTATTTTAAACACCAATAAACAAGTAAACATTGTGAAATGGCTCTAAAATTGAACAAACTCAAATATATAAATGTTATCATACCTGTGCACTTTACTCACCTGCAAAGTACACCACAACACAGTCAAACTGAGCGTTCAGACTGCCGTCCCATATGCTCAGTTCAAACTAGCTCCACTTTCTACTACGCAGGTTACTTACACAACAGACTCGCTACTGCCACCTATTGGCGAAAGTAGATATCGCTCGACTGGTAATTTAAATAAAAGCAGGTGAGTTTCCTCAGTTCTATGCCATCAAGCATCCAAAATAAGAACCAAAAAAACAATGCAACAATGGGAGGCAGGGATAAAACACATAACAATGGACATAATATACCAAAATAAATGTCCAGGGCGCCACATATGCATTTTAAAGGTACGGTGTATTTCTGTAAAAATAACAGTAGAGTCTTGTTTTTAGTATGGTCACGATCTACTGTGAATAATACTGGATAAATATGCATGTTTAACAGACTTGTTCTGTAAATAATATGTAGATTTACCGTTTAGCAATTAATGGAAATGTACCTTTAATTTAGCAAGTTTCAGTTGTTTTTACAGTAAAATACCGCATTTATAAAGTAATTATACAGTAAAAATTATAGATTAATACTGTAATTTACAAACAGTATTTCACTGATTTAACAGTGATTTACTATTTTGTAAAATACAGATTTATACCATCGGTATTCTACGGTATTTCACCGTTAAAATCACAGACATTTTTTACAGTGTAGGGTGGCCCAGGGGTAAGGGACCCCAACAGTTTATTTACTTTTGGTTAATGCTTTTAGGTTAAATTCACCTTACACCCCTTTAGGATCTCTTGGAGCAGCAACGCATGGAGAAAGAACACCAATACAGCAAGTGTACATTTACCAACACATTTATTGAATGTTTAGAAAAGCCCCACAACACCAAACGACTTCCCACCCTGGTCTGGATTCTCCCCCCATGCAACCCACATGTGATAACACAACCAAAGATGCATGGCACAAATGTCTTAGACTTTACTTACAGACACAGCAAGTATTGCACTGCACCAATGTCTTAGACTTTAAACACAGCAAACAGGAAAGAAAAAGGCACCTATGGTGTTCAACACCACACACTGGACAAAAACCCACTGCACACCCCCCCCTGGGGGGAGGAAAACAAGAGGAAGGACAGATCTCTGGTGTGTCATCCTTTGCTGGCCCAGAACCAGTGCAAAAAATGCAATGCTGAAACAAGTTCTTTTTTTTCCCCAAGTATCTTTATTGAGAAATAATTCAATACAATACTTTCATTTACAGAAATACCATTTAGCTTTTTATCCTTTTCTAAATAAATATATTCATAACATTAAACCAACCCCCCCATCCCCCCAAAAAAAACTAAAAAAGAAACACACTGTCATGAGGGCCAGGTCTCACTGACCCTCGTGACTTACCTCTCGCCATGAGACAGACCGCCAGACAGGAATCCAGGGACGGGTTCTTTATTAAAGCAAAACCAAAGGGAAAACAAATAGGCACGATGGCCTCCGAAAACAGGATAACCCGGGGAACAGGGCAGGAAACGGGCAAGGCAGGGAGAGGGCACATGAGGCGTTAACAAGGCGATGGACACACGAGGAACACAGGACAGAGATTGACTTATATACACAGGATAACAAGGGAAACACGAGGCAGGTGGGATTACAATCAGGGAACACACAGACAGCTGGTAACCATGAAACACAAAGGACAGACAGGAACACGGGGGACCCCTAGTGGGTCTGCTGGGGATTACAGAGACAGGAACACAGGGCAAACAGGAAGCACATAAACAGGGCATGATCATACACACAGGAGGCTGGACGCAGACTGGGCAGGGATGAGGGCCAGACAGGAACACGGAGGTAAAACATAAACACAGTCAGACTGGGGCAAGGCTGAGACAAAGGGGGAAAGGAACACAGAGCAGGCGGGGAGACATGCAGGGAGAACAGGGACACAATAATACAAAGTAAACACAACAACTCAGGACCGACAGAAAAGAAAAGAAACCGGGCTACGTCCTGGCTACGCCAGTCCGAACTGTGACAATTAGCTTGACTCAAAATCCAAAAGTCTGCAGTTTGTGGTTAAATCAACACTTTGAGCTCTTTGTCCTGTTCCTTCCACCGTTCCTGAATGTGGCAGGGCACATAATGCTGCTGAAAGAGGGCATTGGAAATACTGTTGCCATGAAAGGGTGCATTTGGTCTGCACTTGTTGTCAAAGTGACACTCAAAACACCCCAGCAGAACACTGCACCCTGACATCTTCTTATAGTGTGTCTTGGTACCATCTCAGTTGAGACGCACGTATCCGGTTATTCACATGATTCATCAGACCAGTCCACCTTTCCCCACTACAGTGCAGTATTCAGTAAAGGGTGCTTAGTGTGTTCTCTGGTTTTCACATTTTAAAGTGTAAAGTGACCATTCTGTCATGTGAACACACCATAGCACACAATGTGAACAGCATGAAATTCTTCTCTGTATTTAATCCATTCACCAAGTGAAGCAGTGGGTAGCCAGGAACATGGTGCCTTGCTCAGGGGTACATCAAAAGGTGCCACTAGCAGTCTTGAGTTTCGAACCCACAACCTTCTGAGCGCCCTAACCACTTGGCCACCAGCTGCTCCATATGAGAAATGTGACACAGTTGGACACTTACTGAAAATCACAAGAGTGTGCACTTTCATATGTGAGATGAAGAAGGCAAATAACACATAGCTGAACTGCTGGTCCACTGTCCATAAAAACAGCAATTTGTGAGGAAAAGCTACACATTTATCTGCGTATGTGTTGTATCAAAGTCAAGGATAGTATAATTTTAAAGAAGCATACATTCATCAATAGAAAATGATGTTATGGAGAGTTTATGTATTTAAAAATGTATTTTGTCAAGTTAAGTATTGGTTACTACAACTGCTGCTATGCAAACACAGCACACAGAGATTTGACTATCAACACTCAGCAGATAATTCCTAGCCACTTCTATTCAGTTCGTTCCTTCTCACCTTCAGAGCCTGTTACGGTAAGTCTGAATACTACACTCACTATAATGAACTGTTATTATGACACTTTAAACATTTGCATTGTACATGTGCTTCATGCTCATGATGTGCAGGAACATATCTAGCTCTTTTTTTGTATATTTATCCCTCGACAGGTCAAAGATCAACCAAAACATGGAGAGACAACAGCTGTTAGGAAGAGTGTACAGTGCTCACGTTCAGAGTGTCCCAGGCACCGGTGCGTGTTACCTGACCCTGCAATTCACATACAGCACCAGAGTATATATATTTAGAGCTAGAAGTGACTAAAGGCTGGTGGAAAATTACATTTACAAAATTGTGCCACAAAGGGATAATCAAGTCTTTCAATAAAGAATGCTTTCAGTGAACAAAGGCAGTCCATAAACTTAGAAGGAAAGGCTTAAACGAAGAAAGCCCTGACTGCCTCACTCCCAGCAGGCCTGAGCAGGTCACGTTTCTGTAGAAGGTCCTCCTAAACTGAATAGGACAGAGACCGAGACGGAGACGATAACTTTTCACTTTTGTGGTCTCCTCTTTCTTTCGGGAGAGCTACCTTCTTAAGTATCAGAGTGAAGAGAGGCTTTCCCCTGGACGGCCACGCAGCTGACTCTTCCTGCTAGATCTGCAGAAAGGAAAGGGGGAGAATGTCACTCATTTTGATGCAGGTTTAAAAACCTTTCATGCTGGGTACTTTCCTTCGGGATCCTTCCACATTCGTTTTACTGTTTCATCTGAGAACCTTCCTTGAGACACGCTCCTTTCTAGATCCACTCGTGATCAGATAACAGATAACAGGGGGAATTCAAAACCAAGGAGAGATGATGGTGATAGCGCGTTAGTAGATCTGAATCGGCTGGCCTTTAAACATGAGAGACATAGGTGGCACGACACAGACAACCAATCACAGGACACAACACATTATCTAACAAATAAGGGCTCTTTAACTGAACGCATGAAACAGGTGCGGTGTCTAGGCACTGCCCGAACACAAAACCCACACGTGGACACAGTGGGGAATCCCCCTCAAGCTCTGTACTCCAGATGTGAGTGTGAAAAACCTCCTCATTGATCTATTTGTAAACCAATTTAAAGGTTCATCCACAAGACTTTACATTATTTGAGTGTTCTTTATACAGGTTCTTCATACTTCAAACATTAAACATGGTTCTTTAAAAAGCTGTTCTTTAGTTCTTTAGGGAACTGAAATGATTCATATGTGGCATCAGACAGATAACCATTTCTGGAATAGTGATTGAGGGTATTTACATAAAAAACACTTCATAAATATCCACCATTTTTATAGATAACCACTAAACATTGGGCAAATGTTGATCTGATATAGTTGAACTAGCATGTGCATAGACAATATATATTGCTGTAAACTGCTACTAAAAAGAGGGACTTACCCCGTATCTCTTTAAATCTTAACTATTTTAGTGTTCACCAAGATATTCCTTGTGGGTTTACCCATTATACAGATTGCTATAAGTAAGTAACATTAAACACTTTATGTCAAATACATCATTAAGCTTTTATTAAAAATGATTATTAAAATGATGTTCTAATTTTTGATCATACTTATTTTAAACTCACTCTCTATAGGTGTGGTGTATCGTAGCGACTGTCCCCAGCAGCCCTACATCCCGACCTATATGATCGTGGCTGGGGTGTTTGGTCTGCTGCTGGGCCTGTTCTCCCACCTGTCCTGTGTAAATCCAGAAGAACATGGACTGTATTCTGTATTCCCTTATGTGTGTTCAATATTGAACACACTGGTCTCCCTTTTCCTCTTCTGCTGGTTAATTGCTGGTGAGAGTTTTTCTCCTTTTGACCAACAAGTGAGGTGAGTGCTACAATATGAAGTCATAACTGAATCCTTTACATTTTTCAGGCAGTGTGTGGGTCTACTCCATCTATCCTGCCAACTACAACAAGACTGCAAGTGAAGCGCACTACTGTAATAAGACCCTCTATTTGTCTGCCTTCTGGATCACCACACTGGTGTATATCCTGATAGCAGGACCGTTTGCGTTATGTGTGATCTTTACATGCTGTTGTTCGAAGGAGGAAAACACTCGGAGAGAAAACGCCTAATAACTACAAACTAGATCCATGTCCGTTACAGTTGTTTCTCATCTATGTTGCCTGTGTGTCTATGCCACTGGATCCATAGAATAAAGCAATAAAAACTTTTGTAACATTTCTGTAACTGCTTAATCCTGACTAGTGTCGTGGGTCCCCCGGTTGCTAATTTTATTGTTTTATTTTATCCTCTTTCCTTTCTTTTCTTTCTGTTAAGAAATTTGGGCAATGTAATTTTAAACATACACAAAAAATGCTAGATGAATAAAGTTTATTATTTTTATGGTTTATGTTGATACTGATATTATTATTATTATTATTATTATTATTATTATTATTATTATTATTCTGTAACTGTACTCTCCCCATTGGACACACAGATCAGTCACTACATAATATTGCAGAACATCACAAGTTACAATTTTCTACGCAACCTTGGTTGCTAGCTAAATGTAAATCTTCAGGAATTTGCTAATTTATATTTTGCGAACATTATTATTAATATAATGACCTTTTGAAGACTTCTTTTTACATTACATTGTTTGTCCTACAGACTTCTTTTATGGTGGTATGTTTTCATGCTTTCATGTTTTGAGTTTTTTCGCAATAAATTCTTTATCTCAAACAAAAAAGGTGTCTCATTCTTATGCTCTCTTTCAGTCTTCGCTGGTTAAATGTAAAGTGCTTATTCTTCTGCCTGTGCTGAACCAAACCACACAGAATCAACCTCTGCAGACTATTTAATTTAATTTAATCAGTTTGGTCTTCATTAGTTGAATCTCAAACCAAGCGCTCTGATATAATCAAACTCTTTGGTAAAAGCTTAAAAACCTACAGTAAAATGGTATTTCATCAATTACCAGCAGTTTCACAGAAGTAAAGTTACCCGTTGACAAAATCGTGTCATGCTCCATTCATAGAAATAGTTGGGAATGTACCAGCAGAAATGGCACAAAATGATTTGTTACGTTCCTCTAGTTACAATTACTTACATTTATGTAAATATATATAAATTAATGGGACCAATTGAGTAATGCAAGGGTTAACTCAGGTGTGTCACTTTCTCTTATGTGTTCTCAGCCAGTCTGACTGGCTTTCTATTAAACAAATATCAGCCGTAATTATCATTAGCTATAATTATCATCGGCAGGTGGAGTTGAAATCATCGACAGGTTGAAATGAGATTCATAGGCGTACTTCGCTGCCCATCTGGAAAGACAACATCAAGTGTCTACTACAAAAGGTCTTCGTGTTTGCACTATAAAACAGGATTCTACAGACTACAGGTGAGCAAGTGAGAGTTTACTTCATTCTTAAGAAGTAGCATGTTTGAGCTATATAGGGTGAAGTGATTGAAATACACAACGTGTTTGGACTCGGTTGGCAGGTTTTATTAATCACGGTGAACAATGAACTGAGGATAAATTATGTAATCTTTCCTCCAGCATTTGCCTAATGACTGAGTGCCACTCTTTACTAAATCTGTTGTGTTTTGTACGTTATTCAGAAATAGAAGACTTCTGATTAAGATGGGATTTGTCTCTGATGTCTTTTTGGGAGGACACGCCATCTGCTCAGGTATTTGCTGACTGAGTTTCCTGCAATACTGTAATTTATATCTTAGAGCAGAGCTGTATCGCTTACTTACTGACTCTATTTTAGTTTTCAGGTGTATGAGGTTTGACTCAGAAACTGAAAGAGAACATGCATATTGTTGCTCCACATTTCCTAACATACAGCAGGGAAATACAGTACTGTGCAAGTCTTGAGCCACCCCTCATTTCTTTACATTTTGTTTCGAATCACCTTAATGGTGCAAAAATACTATCTCTTGTCTGTATTGAGTAGATAAATTAAAGAAATGGGATTTTTTTTTTACTGTGATAGGCTGCAACATGCCAAAAGATACAAGGTGCCTTGAATGTGTTACAGCCACTCAGCATTCAGCACCACCAGTATACTGATCACCAGCCTGATCATCTAGACCTGTTTCTTGGAGCCGTTATAGGTCAGATCTTTTCACTGAAGTTGCACTCCATTTAACTCCACTATCATTCAGAGCACCAGCAAAGGCAGAGAAACTGTGTAACCTATTTAGATGTCCGCATGCTAAAGCTGCACAACATGCTCAATCCAGTGTGCTGTGACACCTATAATACCTCCATCGGTGTGAGGTCCAGCAATCAGTAGCCATTGTAAGGCAGTTTTCTAGTGTGGCCTTTCCATTTGCTGTGTAGGGGCCACTTTGCTTTCACTTTATATCATCCCCTTGGCATTATACATATATGAATTATGTAACATTCATTGACATTTTTGTCAAAATTGCATTACTCGCAAATTCATATTCTGGGATAACTTATATAAGGTGTTTCTTAAAGTGTTATGCATTTTTGGCCATTTATGCTAGCAAACTAAGGCATGCTCCCCTATCATTACCAGCAGAGCATACAGCACAGCAGACTTTTTAAACTGACCTTTATTATTAAAAACAGTCAACCTGCAATTGACACATTTGAATTCTGCACAAGATGCCAGAAGTTTGTGGTGTTTCGGTTGGCACAATTCTAAACATTTCTTTGTGGTGAGGCCAGAGATGGGGAGTGTTTTGTTGGTCTTCAATGGAATCTCTGTCGCTGTTCTCGTCTTGTCACATACTGAGCTTCCTTTAACCACTGACATCTCACATATGTTTATTCATTGTTTCCTTGTTTTACCTTCATGGACAAAGATAGAACAAAACCATTCATCTGAAACTGATCAGGTACAGGGACTGGACTGAAAATGAAAGCCTTTGAAGGATCGACTTGAGCGCTGTTTCTTTAAACTACATTAAAAATACAAGAAAGCTTAACTCTTTGGGAGTAAAATGGAAATAGAAGAAATGAGGGGTGGCTCAAGACCTTTGAACAGTATTGTTTATAATCAATGCAAGCATACAATGTGCATGAATAACTGGAGGTTCCTGTTTTTTATGAGTAATGCCTTGTGTGTGTGTGTGTGTGTGTGTGCGTGCGTGTGTGCGTGCATGTGCGTGTGTGTTTGCATAAGAATGTTTGCACATAAGCAGTGATGTAATGATTATGTCCAGGTGGCAAAAAGTGAGGCTTCTTACATGTTTAAAACTCGTCTTTTTGTCATGAAACATATTAATTTGCTTTTTCCAGCATTTACTAATAAACTTTTTTAAAGGCTTACTTTCATAAATCCAAATGACCTCTGTAATACACGGCATATATAAGGCACTGTAATACACTGTGCACTTCAGGACAGAGCAGAAAAGATATTTGTCCCTTTCATCTCTTTTGCTGATGTTAGGCTCGACTAACGATAAAACAGTGGCCAAGGAGTTAATTTCCGCTGGTCTTTACAGTGTACGGGCCAGTGATCATCCTGTAATCCTCTATGTAAACACTTAATGCATGACATGAAATGTGTTTGCCCTATTTATTTGATTTCCAGTCATAAAAGCCATTAAGTACCAGTTATTTCAGGATTGTTTAGTAAAGAAAGAAAAAGCCAAAGAAAAACAAGCGAAAACCAATCAATCAAACAAAACTCGAGTTAAATATTATTTAAAGATGCAATGAATAAGACTTCAGGGCCTGGTGGACCACCAAAACCATCATCATTAAATGAACAGGACTTTCATGTTATAGAAAGTAGAGAAAAGCAAGCTCTGCAACAGAACACTGTTGAAAAGGAAATAGACAAAAAGAGAAAAAATCTGTTAAGGTTTCAACATTTGAAATGCTGTCTTTGTTCGATTTTAATTAAATAATTATTTTTGTTTTTTGTTTTTTGTTTCACTTCTGATGTATTGTAGTTTTGTCTGGATATGAAAGGGTGTCTGTATTTTGCATAGTCAAACTTACTTTGGATGGCCTGTAACTAAGATATCCTCTTTCTTTATTTCCAGTAAGAATGAGTGTTCTTTTAAGCCTTTTGCCTGTTGTCATCGGTGGCTTAGGTAAGGGAGTTAAACTTGAGCTCATTTGCTTAAAAGAGACCAGCCTTCATCCACAGCATTTATCCAAACACATTTACTCAGGACATTATAATCATATTTCTAGCTTTTTACAATTACTTCTCATTGGCGGTTTTGGCAGAGACTGATGGTTTTTGTCTCTGTTCTTTTAAAGGGGCAAGATACCTTTACGATTGCCCGAAACAGCCAATGGTCCCAGTGTACCTGCTGGTTGGAGGAGTGGCCTGTCTGAGTGTACAGATATTCCCCGCCCTTTACTGCAGACAATCAGATGGGAATGGCATCCTTCCATGTCTAATTTTCAACTCTTTGCTCCTTGTTTTTTGTCCTGTTTGGTTTATCACAGGTGAGGATGAATCTGAAGTCATCTAGCATTTTTAATCCACATAAATGCGTATTTCTTACTGCCTTTCACTGGAAGTAAGGTCTCACCTCAATTTAATAATTAAGAAGTGTGTCCCAAAACTTTTGTCTATATAGTGTATCGATGTACTATAGAGTTACTATTATTTCCCCCCACACACTAGTAAATGGTAACATAATAAATATTGAGAAGATTCTAATATCAGGCAGAGGTTTTTGCATTTCGATTAAATTAAGCAATGCAGATTTGTCTTCTTTAAGTAGTATGGTATGACCAGTCAGTTTAGATTTCAAGGGAGTCACACTTGGGTCAGAATCAAAAATTTTAAAATGCTGTAGCCTGTTGTACTGAAGTCTGTACTTACAGATTACTCACTGAATTCCAGAAGAAATAAACATTTTTATTTAGAAATAAAAATGTATTTAATTTAAAAAGTCTATCTGTGTAAAAGTACTAATATCTAAATTCTATACTCTGTTCCAGGTAGTGTTTTTGTATACACAGCGTATGAACCAAACTACGAGACTCGTTCGTCTGCGGAATTTTGTGAAAGGATCCTTTACCAGGTTGCCTTCTGGATTACAAACGCCATTTATATATTCATTCCACTAGCGCTGTTGTGTTACGGCTGGAGAACATGTTCTGAAAAGAGAGCTCCGGATAAATGCAGCATCAGCTCAGTGTCATGAGAATGATGTGAAACGGAAATGAAACCAAAGCACAAATTTGTTGTAAGAGGGCAACAGTATCTTCTTGACTGAAGTAAAATAATCTTGTGTCATTTTCTTGTTTCAAATATGTACATTTTATAAAATTATTAAAACTTTCAGAGAAGATTCTGGATTTATTAATGTTAAAGGTTTATTATTATGCATGTCTTTATTTTTATAATTGTTAGACCAAACTTAAAAAAGAGATTAACCCTTGCCTTTCTGCCCATCTTTACAAAGGGTGCGTATAATCTATTGAAAATATAATTATTAAATAAATGATTAAACTTGAAACTGATTTAAATGGCAATAGAGGTCACAATTATTAAATTATATGAAATGATGAAATTATTTTTTGTAGTATGTTTGTGTGACACTACAGCAGTGTTAACGGTCACATGATGAGCTACATGACATAATAGAGGAACCTCCTGTAAACAACTGCATCTTCCTGACAGTTCGCTTCAAATTAGTCAAAATGAGAGTTCACTGTGAGTTCACTTCAAATGAGTCAAAAAGTGTAACAAACACTTAATGTTTCATTGGGTTGCTCTTGTTTTCTGCTTCCTGTATGCTGCATCTAAGCCCATTCTGCTTCCTGTTCTATGTTGTTTTATAAATACAAAAGACATGTCAAATGTAGTATTTCAGAATGTATTTAAACTATTTTAGAAATGCCATGCTCGGATTCTCATACACTCTTGTTTTTAAACCTGAAAAAACATCCTGTTTTCAATTGTTTCTGTAATGTCACAAATACCAGCTCCAACAGCAGCTTTGCACACCACCACCCACTCATTTAAGCTTTAAGATGTCCTTCAGCTCAAACCGCTTACAAAAGGCATGGTGCAGGGTAGCCAATCAGAAAAGAAGGATTAAGAGAGGTTGGAGAATAGTAAAAACGAATTTGTATGTGACATACACATTGGTGGGGGTGTGGGGTGGGGTAATAGGCAAGGGAAAATGGGATATGGGAGCTCTAAATAACTATTTTCAGAAATGTGAAGAACGTTGAAAGAACCCCCACATATTGTATACATTCTGACCAACAAAAGTTTTTCCTACTTTCCTACTTGCTCAAGTCAAGATTCAACTGAATCTTATAGTTATAAGATCTCTAATGTTTTAAGTAGCTGTTAAAAACCACCAAAAACATGCTCCTAGGTATGACTGTGAGTGTGAATGGTTGTCTGTCTCTGTATGTGGCCCTGTGCCGTGCTGGCAACTGTTCAGCCTTTGCCCGTTGCAGCTGGGATAGGACCCAGCCCCCGACACTGAATGCTGGACAAAGGGGTAGAGAATAGGTGGATGGATGGATGAATGGTTCTTCATGAAGCCAAAAATAGTTTTTCTACATCATCAGGCGGAGAACCCTTTCTGGTGTTAGTAGTTCACTGAGAAAGACAGTGATGTATACAGTGACGACCATTCCATGCCAGTGTCTGTACTGATTAGTGATCACCTGAATCAAATCTTATTTAACAAGGAAAAGTATAAAAACACTGCTATAATCGACTCTCTCCTCTGCCAGTGTGAACATTTGGATGGCAAAAAAGAAGAACATCAAAGGTGATTACTGCCATTGTATTTAAGAGTGAGCAAGAGATTTATTTTCTTTGATGTTCTGTAAACATTTCTCTCATTTTAATGTTTTGTCATTTACTTTAAAAAAATGTGCTTTAAAGAACAAAATATTTAGTTGGAAATTAGGAGAAATATTAAAACTAAGCAGATTTTAAAAACTGAGGCAAAACTGGTCCGTTCAATACTTGCACACAATACGTGCAACATTTTTGCTGTGGTCTTTACAGGGCTGCATACCTTGTATTGTGTATTGTATTGTGATTTTATGTAATAAACGTATGTGCCAAGCAGGTGTTTATCACTTCAGCCACTTACACAGTACACAATGAGCAGGACAACACTGAAAAAAGACCACAAAACAAAAGCTTAATAGCTGAGGACACTTACAGTATTGTAATCATGCTCACCATGGATAGCAGTTAGAAATATTCTGTTAGGCCTGGTAAAGTGCTTTCTCAATGTCTTACCTCAGGGAGGAAGATTTCTCAAAGCTCTTAGGCAAGCCTAGACACCACAGAGCTGTTAAAGTGACAGTGCTGCCAAGATTACTGCAGCACAGCATAACTACTAGACACGGCGCTTGTAAAATGACCTTCTACTAGAAAATGTGTATTTTAGTGAGAAGAACTGGTGAACAAGGCAGTCAAATGAAAACAGCTTATTCTTGGTGAATGTTGGTTAAATATGAAGACTGCAGAAAAAGTCGGTGTCTACAAATCGTTCATAGGTAAGAATCACCCTTTCAATATCAGTGTTGAATCTTTTGCTGTTTTAATTTTAGAAAGTCTTTCTGTAATGAAAAATACATTTTTGGTTGGGGATTGCCTTTTAGTGATGCTGCATGTGATCGCATGGATGGTTTTCACAGCAGCTGCAGGATTAGGTAAACAGCACTTTTTTCTGTTAAAAATGTCACATTAAATGTAACGATTTCATTTATTTTGATCAATCACACATTAGGCGTTTTGCACATAGATGTAATTTGATATTATAATTATTGTATGTTGTAAAGATATGTGGTGGAACCTAGGACATTTAATTCAAATATCTTTCCTTAAATTTTCAACAATCAGCTAAAAGCCCCATCACATCTTTAGTCGATCTAATTTGATAAAAATGAAAAGCATAATGTTCCTGAGAAAACGTGTGAGAAACCTTGACTGTAGATTTATTGTTTTATGCAGTTCCTGATTAGCTGCATCATGTTCCAATTATAGGGGCCATTCATTTCCACGAGTGTCCAATCCAGCCTCACATCCCCATCTATCTGATTATGATTGGAACATGTGGTGTCATTACCCTGGTGTTGGTCTACCTGAAGAACACCCTGCATGAAGGCATCCTAAGTCAGCTCTGCGCCATCTGCATTTTCTGCATCCTGCTCTTCAGCGTCTGCTGGATCCTTACTGGTAAAAAAGAATGATGAATAGGAAAGATGAATGAAAAAGAAGGGAATGAAAGATTAGAATGCAGTTACTAAGCTGCCACATGATTTGTGTAGATTTGTGTAGTTCCTTAGGATTAAATGTAAACTGTTAAAAAGGGGCTGCTCACTTGGTGAATGGGTTAAATATAGATGAAGAATCGTGTGCTGTGTGCTGTGGTGTTCAGTGACAGAATGTTCACTTTCATTTGGAAACAGAATGCGATAATGGCACCCTAAACTGCAAAACACAACTTCAGAGGCTGCAGAAGCCCACATGAGATGTGTGCTTGTGTGAGAAAAAACCAAAGTAGAGACTGCAACAGGAAGCCGTGTGATCATTATAAAGGATATCATGTGGTTCTTTAGTTTTGCATAACAAAGTATAATGTACTTTTATATTGCAGACAGGCCAAAAGAAAGACATCTGGCAATATCATGCAATAAACGGTTAAAAGTCAGTTAATGAACAGTATCAGTACCTCATTTTGTTGTTTATAATAGTTTCATTTTCTTTTCAGGGACCTTCTGGGTTTATTCCATATATCCTTCAAACTACAACTCTTCAATTGCGAGACTCTACTGTCAGAGGACCCTTTACCTGTTCGCATTTTGGTTCAACAATTTGTGCTTCTTGTGTGTGTTTGTTGTATTTACTTGCTGCATGTCTTATCTCCTGTACAGGTGTGTAATGGTGACATTCTGTTGATAAAGTGCTTTTTATTTGATAATTGTTTCAAACACGTAAAAAAACAAACAAAAAAAACCCAAGTATATTTACATTGTACTTTATATGAACAAACGTATTGTGATGCATGACCCTTACACCAACAGGGACTTTAATGACATTGCATTCAAACACCTCAACTTTAATATGGAGTTGGTCGTCCCTTTGCAGCTACAACAGCTTCCACTCTTCTTGGAAGGTTTTCCACAAGATTTTGAAGTGCTTCTGTCGGAATTTGTGCCCATTCATTCTGTAGAGCATTATTGAAGACAGGCACTGATATTGGATGAGAAGGACGGGCTCACAGTCACACCGGAATACAAAAGGGCCTTTCCTGTGTCCACAAAGTTGGAAGCATGGTGTCCAAAGCATTAATATGGCCTTTCACTGGAAGTAAGGGGTCCCCTGAATTCAATATTCTAATTATTTTGTCCATTGTTTGTAATGAGTGTCCTCTTTCCTACATGAAAAATAAATAGCCTGCTTTTGGCCAATCACCACCCTCAGGTCCAACAAACTCAGAGGCCACTGACGCCGCAGCAACTCAACCAATCAACTGCCTCGGAACAGGACGGGTGAAGTTCCAAACAGCCGATTATTTTTCCCACCCGTAACCTAAAAGGCCCTCTTTCTGATTTGCTAGTAAGTTCTGTCGAACTGCCTGTAGGCCAATCATAGCTCAGAAGGCGGGACATGACGGAAACGGGTGGGAAAAATATCGACCCGGTCAACCAAAACATTCGTGCCGACCTGATAGGTTTATGTCATGTCAGGTTTTTTTTAGCCAGTTCTTGCTTCTTGCGGAATGTTTTTGCAACTCTCTAAAACTGTATAGAAAACATCTCCTTTAGGCGAGATGGCTGGTAAGTACATACATGTTCAGAGTAAAAAAGAGTGTTTATTTGACCTGTGGATAGCCTGTAGTCCCGTGGATGCCGTGCTGGTAACCTGAGCTGCCGGTTTAGCCTAGCCAAACCCAGTCCGGTTCATTCCTGTGGAGAATAAAGGAAGGTGACCACGGTGGCAGACAGGCTTAGCTCAAGTTCTCCCTTTTACTTACACCCTGCCATTCACTGTTCCACTGGACAGCCACGAATCTGTGAGATCGGGGTCTATTTGGCTGGGTCAGGACTGTTACTCTGTTGCACTGAAGTGGAGATTTTGCTGGTAGACAAATAAATACAATTTATATATATAAATATATCACACACACAATTTATGTAGGATAATGCCGATGGGACAGAACAACAAAGTCAGGGGTTCATTTAACTTTTCTTTTTTCTTCATTTGTTTATTTGTCATCAGTTATTTTATTATTAGTGCCCATGACATAATAGTATAATTTTTTTTAGTGTGAAAATGTTACCTAATAACAGAAGGGGAAGGTATTTCCAATGTAACAATACTTATTATATTAGGCAGCTCAATATCAGTAGAAGAATCCCCTTCCAAAGTGCTTTCCATTAAAAACAGGACAAAATTACACCTTTAAATGACAAGACCGTTGTGAGAAGCCATTTAAGCTTTTAAGAAGCAAATGACTTTACTAGGTCTACTGGAAATTGCATATTCTCTTCTCTTACACATAACACTTTACCAGAGGACTAAAAGATGCTGACAAATAAAACTTTGTTTTCTATCCAGCCTGTAGTTAAGAACCTCCTCATTTACCATTAGACATACAGCTAGAGTTTCAGTAATTGTAACACATCTAGTGCACGATGAAGAACATTCTCATTTGAAAATTACATCTAAATGAAAATTGAAAGTTTTTGGGGTTTTACTAAGGCAGTGTCAAGGCTGTCCATTTAGAACTAATTAGAAAAGGAATGTGATGTCCTACTTGACTTATTTATTTAGTTAAATGGACTTTTGAACTCAATAATTGCCAAGCTCCTTAATGTTGCTTCTCCCTTGCGCTGGTTTGTACTGGTCAAGTTGCAGAACTGGTCGCAAAGTGCTTGCAGGCACGTGAAATGGCTTACTGTCCCTATAGCCACTTTCCAGTTGGCGCTGCAATCTTGACATCAGGAGGGACCATAATCACAGGTAAAATACAAATGATAAATTATAGATGGGCAGTTCAATATCTGTTCTTCCAGTTTTAGCAAAGACAGTTCTACCATTTACTGTCGTCAGCTACAGTTACATACCCTAAAATGCTATTTGTGTATGTGTGTGTGTATTTCAGGATGTAATGTAGAGAATGCTTCCTATGGCCTTACAGTATGTGCTGAGAGGACAGCTATCCAGAGAGCTGTAGCTGAGGGCCACAGAAGTTTTACAGCTATAGCAGTCACATGGTACATGTTTTCATATACTATACAAGCAATAAAAAATACTGTTTGATAAGTATAAGTATATTGTATATAAGTATACTGAATAGCAGTAGATTCTGTCCTGTTTTGCTAAAGGAAACATGGCTCATATAGCCTTAATCCATAAATTTGTCTTATAGCAACTGCTGCAGAGTTGGACAAGTTGTGCAAGAATGTTGGCAAAAATACCGCTCAACCTAATAAAAATTGTAGTACAGTTTGTTTAAAGCATACCACTAAGCATCCAGTTCATAACACTGCTAAGTTAAACCTTCATAAAACACATAAAGTGAAAACAAATCTAGGTTTCTTGGTTCTTATAGGCGTAGGCCCATAATAATAATAATAATAATAATAATTGTTATTTTTATTATTGTTATTATTGTTATTGTTATTATTATTATAACAGCCTAATTACTACATATGGGGTGGTGATGATGATTTATGCAGGGTCCTGCAGCCCCAACGCCTGACATGACTGGTTTGAGAAACGCTGATTTACATTACCAGTTAAATTAAAGTTACTGGAGTGGGCACAATTTTAAAATGCTAGGCAATTGTTCTTAATGATGATTTTGAACTGTAATGCTTTTGCTTATTGCAGTGATATTAAAGATAGTTTTGTAGGACCCTGTGGGGCTTGTCGACAGGTCCTAATGGAGGTGAGAGCATCCACTTTACAGTCATGTTACATTAGTAGCATTTGTAGTATTGTCTCTTATCATTGTTTTAATATTTCTGTTTTAATAAGTATATATTCTGTTATTCATACTGTGATATGTTTATATTGCATTCGCTGGCTGTAACTTCATTCATTTATTCATTTCTTTCCTTCTCATACTACCAGTTTGGTACAGAATGGGACATTTACCTGACAAAACCAGATGGTTCCTATAAGAAAACAAGCCTGAGGGACCTCCTGCCATTAGCCTTCAGCCCAGCTCACCTGGCAAAAGACTGAGGTTCAGAAACCTCTGAAATTCTCTCTGTTTTAGTTCACATTACAAAATTATGGAGTGTTGAAAATATCAGACCTTTTACATAGTTTCTTTTTGCCATACTGAATGACTTGATATAAACTGACCTGTGGCCTCATTAATAAAATTTTGTGTAAAACTCAAAAGTGTACGTGCGACCAAAAGCCGAAAATGGAGTACGCAAAGAAAAAGCAAAATACGCTTTATAAATCGCACTCTGCCTGGGGTTGTTCGCAGGTGGATTTGCCACATATTCTGGCCTCGACATGCCCTCGTTCAACCATACACGGTAAATGCAAATCACCTCACGAATATTTAAGCCTCTGATGTAAATCTGGAAAAATGGCATCATGGCAGGAGGAAAAATTCTAAAATCAAAGTATATGTGCTTATGGGTGAAGTGGAAAGCTGAAAAAGATTGTTTTGGTTGTCACAGTAGTAGTTCACTAAATATTTGAATAAAACGATATAAAGGCACAAATACACACACACACACACACACACACACACGTATCCGAACAGCTCCTGTCACTGTTTAGCGCCAGTACATCGTTAGTTTTCTCAAATATGATCTTAAAAACAATAACATCGTTCTTAGTCATACAAACCTCACACAAGTGCTCTATTTATTTACTTATTCCTGTCTAGCGTAGCCGATGCACAGACTCTCTGATCTACTTCCAGGAGCGGTGGGAGGAGTACCTTTAGACATTAAAAGTGTAGATTAAATTAAGATTTAAGTTGAATTATATATTTTACTATTTTGATTCTCTATAATAAATGTGTCTGTATGTGAAACTGAATGTATGGTGTATAACTCACTAGCACAAGGAATTATTTTATAGGCCATTGTAGTAATACACTCACCTAAAGGATTATTAGGAACACCTGTTCAATTTCTTATTAATGCAATTATCCAATCACATGGCAGTTGCCTCAATGCATTTAGGGGTGTGGTCCTGGTCACGAAAATCTCCTGAACTCCAAACTGAATGTCAGAATGGGAAAGAGGTGATTTAAGCAATTTTGAGCGTGGCATGGTTGTTG
>JBBPDB010117517.1:0-18498 GCA_037974465.1 Brachypetersius altus
AGGATGCTGAGGAGAGACTGAGTGTGTTGGGAGGAGGATGTTGAGGAGAGACTGAGTGTGTTGGGAGGAGGATGCTGGGGAGAGACTGTGTGTTGGAAAAGGGGCGGATGGAGCTGTAGGGAAGAGGTTGATCATCTGTGATGACCCCTAATCAGGAGCAGCTGAAAGTAGAAGAAAACGATCTTTGGAAACTCATATAATGTTCCTGTAGGTTTGCTTATTTGGACGCTCTTCAGCATAGTTCCTCTAGCAGTCACTGCCAACTAGCAGACAGAGGTGAGACTGCCCCATAATCCACACAACATGTAAATGCACATATAGTGATGCAAAATTGTGCAAAAGTACACATATCGAATAGGAGGTTGCTCTGCCCTAGCAAACCACAGTGAGAGTCATTAAGTACAAATGGAGAAAACATTATAGTGGTGAGGGCCTACCAAAATTTTTTAAGAGTGCAGCAAAAATCTTGTCTGGGAATGTATTGAACAAAGGCCCCAGATGAATATCTAAAGAACTGCAAGCCTCGTTCACCTCTGTGTTTATGATTATACCATTAGCAAGAGACCTACGGAAGGGTTAGAGTTTCTTGAAGACTGCAGTCCTCCCATTAAATCTGGGGTTAACCTAACTCATCATTCCACTAGAAGAACATGGTGTGAAGATGCCTTGCTGCTTTAGGGCCTGAGTTACTTGCCATAATTGAAAGAAACCATAAGTGCTGTTCTTTGTCAGAAAATCCTACTGAAAATGTCTGGGCATCAGTCCATGGTTTGAAGCTCAAGCACAATTGGGACAAAGATCCAAAGCACAAGAACAAGTCTTAGAAAGGATCAAAAGGAAAAAATGTTTTTTGAGGGAATGGCCTCATCACAGTCCTTTCTTGAACCCCTTTGAGATAATGTGGCAGGACCTTAAGTGGGCAGTTCATGTCCAAAAACCTTTCCAAAATTGTTTGAAATAAAGCAATTTGGAAAGAAGAGTGGGCAAAGAAGAATACCTCCATGTCAGTGTGAAAGAGTAACGTATGGAAAGCATTTGGTTGCTGTTGTTGCAGATAAAGGCGGTTATTCCATGGTTGATATAATTGTTGTGAAAGTTTTTTTCCTTATATAAATGAAATGGCCTTTTTAAAACGACCTTTTGTTTCTAAATGTTCTCCTTGTCTTATGTTACATTTTGTATGAAGATCTGAAACCACTTAGTGTGACAAATGTGCAAAAGCCAAGGGAATCAGGAGGAGGCAAATGCTTTTTTCATGGCAGCATAACAACCAAAGCAACACTAAACTTACCTACTAACAAAAATAAATGCAAAGAAGGAGACAAAAGTAGACCCAAAGATCTTCCCTCCACAACTGGGTGGTTTATATACAAAAGGTGTGACTGTTATGCCTCAGCGGCTCAGAGTTCACACAGTGCACTTCACTGAATGCCAACAGCATGGCATAATTGCCACCAAATCGCAACAAAGATGTAGTAATGAGATGTTCACTAACAGATGGTTTACATGACTTTCAGGCTGTGAAGCCTTTTAGAGGGTGACCAGGGAGCCAAGAATGCAACAGAAACCGTACAAAACAGCCATTTTAAATGGGGAGAAGATAACACTAAACAGAAAAATATAGATCTTACTCTGTGAACCATGGGGTCTGAACAATGAATGCAATGTGTCAGCATACAGAGTCTAATAATAATAATAATAATAATAATAATGATGATCAGAATCATCATCATCATCATCATCATCATCCTCAGCATCATAACTGACTTACAGTGGAAAAACAGAGAAACTATCTGTAATTTATAGCTACATTTTACATATGCATTTAGGCTAAGCTGGGATAATATGCTACTCTAAGATGAATAACCAAAGTTTGTATTTATTTTAAATCTAAAAAGAACTCTGAGTATGCGTAGGAATTGCAGTAGTGGCTGCAGGAAATATCGAACCCTCTGGCAGTTAGATAGCTTACTAAAAACAGCTTGAGACCTTAGCCATGAATCTAAAACTGTTTCAGTCCCCCAGCATGAAGCCTTCACAGCATCATATCAAATCACTCCCACAAACCTGAGTTTTGTTCACACATACTGCCTGTAAATATGTTTCCATGATGCCATTCCATTAAAATGATCTTCTGAATGCTCATCTCACTTATAGACCCTCATATCATATTGCTTTCAGCACCGTGGGCCATTATCAGAAATGAACAGCCGGACACTCCCATGCAGGGTCAAAATATATTCAGTAAATTTGGAAAGCAAGGACTTCTGTTCTCTCTGAAGTCCTTGACTCACACTCTTGAAAAGAGTGAATATGTTTCAGGATGGAGCCTCATTAGCCTCTTCCCAGAGGCTTTCCCAAGCACAAAAAGCTGTCTCTCATTTACCACCCAGGTAAAATCCCTACATTCATCACAAGCGAGCTCTCCTTTCTCTTCCTTATGGCCCTGAGTGAAATCATTTCAGAGAGAGTGGGTGTATGTGGGGCAGACTGAAGCATGCATGCCCTCGTCTGAGCTCATATGATGGATGTCATGAGCTTTCACCAAGCTGTCTCTGCTCTTGAGCTGAAAACGATACTTGACTGTTAATGTAACATTGGCATAGGTAGATGAAACAAGCAGATCTATTAACAGCAAATTGGTTATATTGAGTTCAACACAATGTCTATACCACAATAATGGCTCAGGGTCTAGTCAAGCAAAGCACTGTTACACCTCTCATCAGTTAACCTACTTCAGTGTAGGCCAATAAAGCAATAGCACACTAGAGGCTGGGCATTACAATGACTGTACTATGATTAAAGAGTGTTGTTAGGTACACTAAGCAGAACAAAACAACTTTGTGTGGTGACTTGCACACATTTTTCAAACTGTGAAATGTTAACTTTTTTGGCTTTTTCTGTTCCTTGAAAATGTATCACATTACCTTTAGATTTTTTAAAGATCAAAAACCAATTACTTTCATTTATTTGTAATGTTATTGTTGCCATGGTCTCTTGAAATGCTCAACCATTTTAAAGTTGATTACAAAGGTCAACATGTCAAAGTCATCAGAGATAAGTTTATGTAGCATTTGTAGTGTTTTTCATGCTAATTTCAAATCTGTGTTTAGTTTTTCCCGCACATACAGTTTTTCTGTTAAAGCTAGTTAAGATACATTGCATGACAGTTGGTATAATTAGCATATGTTAATCAAATGCTGAGCTTTTTTAATGAAACAGTGGTAGCTGACTGACACTGATCATTATATCTGCCACAGTGTGGCCTGTCTGACTTCACACTGAAAGTATTGAAACTTGATTGGTAAAAACCACAGGCAAATCTATTGCAAATGAAATATTATTCAAAAGGTTGATGTGGCTGAAAAAACAGATCTGAAATCAGCATGACAAATTGGTTTAAAAAGTGTATTGAGGTTTCTGATTTTCCATCACTGGTCTGTCTTGTCAGATGGCACCCAAGCACGACTCAAGAGGTGTACAGCAATCTGTTACTGTACTTTTCAACATCTCAACATCTAACATTGGGTGTGTCCAAAATCGCACACATGCGTCAGTGCACTGAGATTTAGTGAGCACTGCCGCGGGTCAGTGCTGTCCTAAACGGAAGACTAACGGACTAACATTTGCTCTCGATTCTCCAGCCACCAAAATATCTGCCGGTTTTACCGCAGTGTACATCAGTACAATAATTTTATTAACGTTACTTAAATTTATACGAACCAGTTGCCTCCGCTTGGGTTTGTATTTCACTGTTTGCCGCCGTTATCCAGTCCCGCCCCCCTTCACTACATGGTCAAAACGGCACCTGTTTAGTGCGCAAAGTGTCCATCGTTCTGCACTGTATTTTCTGCACATTAATACAGAAATTATCACAAATGTGTGGTCATGTGTATGCAAATAAAGATTCCCAAAAGAATTCTCCGGAGTAGTGCCTAAGAAGATCCATTTTTAAAACAATTCCTTTAAATTAAGTGTAAAGTTAAATCCATGTAATGAAAAGATTCCTACACCAAGTTTTTGCCTAAGACTGCACCAGTTAAGAAGCCTGATTTTAAATTGAGCACTGATCAATTTACAATGGCTTCAAATACTGTATATAAGTCCAAATCAAATTGTAGTAGTTTTATTTGAAACTGAAAGATACTGGGAAGATACCGTGGGTAGGGTAATATTCCAAAGGCATCCAATATTTTCTTGAATTCAGTGAAGTCCATCGATCAGGTCATCACTCTAAGCCCTGGTGCCCATAAAAAATAACAGTTCTTTGAAAAAACTTTTGTGAAGCCAGCTGTGTATGACTTTGAATAGGATACAGAAGTCAGCGGCTCCAATTGAACTGTTCATGGATCAACAATTTCAAAGGCAATCTTTATGGGAGAGTGGCCTTGTCTGCCTCGAGTTCTCAGAACATCGTCTAAAATATTCTCCTGACGTGGGAGGCAGACTCACAATCTGATGTGGCTGAAGGCAAGACCTGGCCAGGAAGCCTGGCTCAAATTAATTAAACCAGGGAACTTTCTAGAGAACAATCTACCAATGTGCACTAGCAGAGCAGCAATCACAGAGTAAACAGGTCAAAAACAGATTTATCTGTGCTGTTGAATTTCTGATCTGTTGAATGCAACCAGGTATCTGCAGTAAGATGTCAAACCGCTATTCATCTGTCCTGGCATACCTTAAACAATACCTTAAACAATTGCAATTTGCAATTTTTGATAATATCAATCAAATGTGTAAATAAAACAACTAAACATGAGGTATAATTGTATACCATAAATTCTTTACAATATAACTATCCCATTAAATGGTTTATATATGATTTACAATCAGGTTGTTAAAACACCAGATATTGCCCAATAGTGAGCCTGCAAAAATGTATGACAACTGTTATAACATAGTTATAACTGCTTATTTTTGATTTATAGGCTGTCTAAAACCCAATTGACAACCTGATTATAATGCATTTCTACACACTTTATGTATACAGGGTAGTCAAACTGTAAAGTGGTACTGATTGTATTTATGAATTCAATTAAACACTTCATTTTTTAAAGGCATGCATGTCAGGTGAATTGGATATGCTAAATTACACAAAAATGGGGTATGCAGTATATGCGGTGCATATGGGTGCACCGCCAGGGAGGGCGCCAAAACAAGGGAGGGACAGAAAAAATATCATTGGCATTTATGTTTTAAAACTGTTCTAAATATGCTGTTTAAAATATTTAAGAAACGTAGGGCCTGGCCACTGCTGCCATGAGGGGCGGTGGGGCGGGTGTTGTTGCATACCCACCCCCAAAAAGTGAGTAGTTGTACCTCTGCCCTTATGTGTGTGTGTGTGTGTGTGTGTGTGTGTGTGTGTGAGTGCGCTTGTCTGTGTGTCTGCTCTGTGATAAACTGGTGACTTGTCCAGTAAGTGTCTTAGCCTTTCACACTGTAAGTTCTGGGTCAGGCTCCAACACAACCCTGGTTGAGGATAAACAGTTCGTATAAGTAATGGAATAGATGGATGGATGTAAAACTCTATTTTTTGTTAAGCAAAATGCTAACTTTTTAGAATAAGTATGCAGTCGGGTCTTCACAGCTCGGCTGTAAACGCGTATGTAGATGTACATGTACTTTTTTGGCACACACACACTGACCAGTGAGCAGTGAAATGCAGTCTCTGTGTAGTGAGCGCACACACAAACACACACACACACACACACACACACACACACATTATGAGCAGTGGGCAGCCACCGTAGCCAGCACCCAGGGACCAGCTCCAGGTCTTTTTGCCAGTGCTTCGGCCAAAGTCGCTGACAAGAGTACTAATCCTAGCATGCATGTCTTTGGAGTGGAAGAAAATCAGAGCACCTGAAGGAAACCTAAAAGAACATGCAGTGAACATTAAACTCCACACAGAAAGGACCCAACTGCTGCCCCTGTAGTACTCAGTACATGTCTTGTACTTGATAGGTTGTGAATCCAAATTTGGCTGTCTGTCTCTTTTATTATCTGGTCATTTACCATTTAAAAATGTTGGTTTATTTGTTTTAACCATCACCCACACTGACTCATACTCAGCTCAGAGGATTAACAGGGACGGTGTGGAGCACACCGGGGATGGAGCTTTAGCACCTTTGCTTGATGTCAATGGCAAAGAAAGCTGAGCTGCAGTGCTATAATTTGACAGAAATACAAATCATTTTGTATAAAATATTCATGAAATCCATTTTACTAGAGGATTTGATGAAGCATGCTGAGAAATAACCTCTAAACACTTAAACATTCGTGCACCCCACCCCTCAAGTTCATTTGTTTCTGTTGCTGCAAATGTGTTTAAGTGCCATGCTCCTAGTGTCATTCTGCTGATTTACATAATCGTTTAAGTACTTCTGGGTTCCTTCCTGCTGGTTTCTGTTTTAACCTACTAAATAGACCTTCCTGGCCTAGATTATTTGCCACTATTTGTTAATTCCAAAGTAAGTCATTCTCTCATATTTCATACTCACCTTCGAATCGACAACGATCTTTACAACAGCCTTGTTGCATGCCAGACTCTTTGCAGATTGGTATTTGGCACACACTCCATTCTTAACTGATTCAAGGTGACAGTCTCGGTTTTACAGTTTTTACGATCATTTTCACACTTGTCTCAATACCAATACCATGTCCACTTTTTCAAAACACTTCACACATTCACCACATCAATAGACTATGTGAGCTAAACTATTCAACAAAAAATTCTTCATAAAAACATTTTCCAGGTAATATTCACCACCAGAAAAATTCTGTACAATTCCAACAATTTTGCAGGCATTTACATACTCACTTCAAAAGTTAACAAAATTGTATTCAGTTTAGGTGGAAGTGTGCTGAATTTCAGCAAGTGAGACTGTAAAAGCACTGCGAATTACTGTCAGTCAGATATTCTGATTTTAGCTGAAAGTTAATTCTAGTTAGTTACCATCTGAACAAAAGTGGTGATGTTTACTGTATTTTTCATATGTGCACATGTAAAATTTATGCAATTTCTACCCAGAATTCAGTGGATGGAAGAGTTGTAGTGGCAGTGTAGAAAAATAAAGCCCAACCAGGTGTTTCTGTCTAATTACCATGTATACAAAAGGAGCCATCTTTAGATTGCTTTTTGCTTTCCTTACCTAGTAGTGTAAATCAAATGGACGTAGCAGGAGGCAGAGGAATGAGATGTCAACGTAAAAGTAATGTGATTGGGAAGAGGGCAACTGTTGATGTTCCAGGCTGAAGGCGGGGGTTGACATTACTATGTGTTCAGCGATATCTAATGACGGACTGCAGGTGCAAGTCACAGAGTGGTTTACTGCCATCCCAGGATGATGTCATTATTCTCACCACCATGCTCTCAACCCCAGTGAAGAATTATTATCTGCAATGAGATGAAAGGTGTACGACCATCACCCACATGACCAGATGTCGCTTTTAGAAACAATGTGTATGGACATCTATGTGGAGGACATTCAGAATCAGGGACTCGAGATTTTTTTCTCTGTGTATTGCAAGAGAAAGTATTTGTTATAATGTCGATATAAATTCAGGCAAGGTCAACAGTATACTTGACTGTATACAGTAAAAGTAGGTGGTTGTAATGTATTTTTTTCCAGTGTGTTGCACAGATGAATTCATTTACTGTATTATTTGTTTGTATTACAAAGAAGTTTAAGTACTGTAAATACTTACTGCAAGAAATAAACACTGTAAAATATAGGTTACAACAACATTGTATGTATATATATATATATATATATATATATATATATATATACACACACATTATATAACTTGAATATATATATATTGCAATATTGCTTCAAGTTGTTTGTATTTTTTTATGCGTCTTGTGAGGGAGTACTACAGTTATGGCAGCATGAGCCACTTTTGGGTAACCCATGAAGTGTTTTGGTGGTTTTGGTGCGTTTTGCACCGAACGATAACTGATATGCTCAAGTGCATGTTTGTAAAGTTTACAGCGTGAAGTGTTCTGAAAAAGTCAACATTGTACTGAGTGTGAAAATGATTGTAAAAACATTAACTCTGGGTTTCCTACTCCCCTGGATTTCTTGCTAGGTAGTTAGCATGCTCTCAGCTGCAACAGGCAACATGCTACCTGGCTGTCTGGAGCTGTAGGAAAAGTGAAGACAGCAAAGGACTGAGCAGTTCTAACGGTCAGGGAAAGTTTATTTCACCACTTAGTTGTCAAAGCCTTGATGCATGTTTTTGACTTTTGAGAAGGAGTAGGTCAGGTCAGGCTGAGCTTGATGCTCTAAGAGGGCAACCTGTGACCTGTGGTTTGATCATTGCTGATAGTAAGAAAGAGTTGGGCCTTTGGCTTTGTAAGCAAAAACAACTTTTATTATATGTCTATACCAGCTTTTTGAAGTTGTCAGTTGGTTCAACTGTTGCCATACATTCATGAGATTTAAGACAGGGGACTGACTAGGTTTTTCCAGAACTTTGACTTTCTCGGCTCTAACTGGAATCATGCCATTGTTTCCTTGGCTGTGTGCTTTGGATTATTGTCCTGTTGGAAGGTTCATCCCCTTGGCAACTTAAGGGTTCTGGCAGACAAATGCAGATTCATCTCCAGAATCCCTTGATCTGCAGCACCATCCATCATCCCCTATAATTTGAAGTGCACTGGTACCTCCTGATGAGAAACAGCCTCATAACATAATGCTGCTGCCCCCAAACTATGATGGAATAGTATACTTTGGAGTATATACAGAGTTCCTGTCCTATACATAGCCTGATGTATTTCATCCAAAAAGCTCTACCTGTCTGACCACATCATAACATTTTTGTCGTGACCTTGCAAACAATAACTCTAAGTCCAGATTGCATCCATTATTGTGCAGCTGCACAACCTTTTGTCAAATGTCTTGCGAGAGCACTTTAGACTCAGGCGTTGTGATAGTTTACTGCATAACCTAGAAACCAGTCTGGAATGTTAGGTAATGCCTTATTCAGAAGATTTTGTGTAAAATGTTATGCCTCTCAATAGCATCTTAATTTTTTTTGCACCTTTGTTTTGTGTTTTGTGATCTTTCAGAATTTTTTGTAAACCTTGTATTTTTGTTATACAGTCAATTCTGGAATTACTGATACCTGAATTAGTGATACTCAGCATGTTATGACAAATTAAAACACATTTAATGAGTCAGGCATAAACAAATTGGTAAGCTGCATATGTGATTTTTATACTGTGGCACAGAAAAATCTTGAGTAAATTTTTTTAAACATAAGTTTAAAACATATTGGCATTTTCATATTTTATATTTGGTGAAGGCTCCCCTGCTGAAAGCAGCAGCACTTTCGATTATGCTTAACAAGGCCAGAGAACACTTGTTGAGGGATCTTGGACCATACTTTTATACAGAACATTTCTATTTAACATCCTCAATACACACCACAGGTTTTACACTGGGTTTAAATCTGTAGACCAAAATGGACATAGCAGAACTTCTGTATTTCTTCAACCATTTTTGTGTGGTTTGATATGTATTTGGGGTCATTATCTTGTGGGAAGGTCAAACCACAGGCAAGATTTAGCCTTCTGGCACAAGCAGATAGATTTTGGGCTTAAATCTCCTGGTATTTAGTAGAATTCATTATACCATTGCTTTTCACAAGAACTTGTGACTCCAGTGATTCCATTTGTAGTTCTGATGAACTTGAGGTGCTGCGTTTTTGGCCGGCTCTTAGGAGATGCTTCTGTTCTGAACCTCTTACACTCTTAAACCTCTTGAGAATTCTGGTTATGGAGGTGGCATTTGGCAGCAAATTTATGAAACCCCACGATTCAGCCAAACTGTGCAGAACTAAAACTGTGATATTCGAGCCTCTCTTAACATCCTCCACACTGTTCATGGGGGCAGTTTGCTCCGGAATCCTCTTCCTGGCAAACAGGCAACTGTTCCATGCTTTTCAGAATATTTTATCATCCTCCTGATTGTACTTAATGATAATTTTAATAGATGATGAATTTCCTTATCTGTGCAGGTCCACAAACATATTTGAGTTGGCAGATCTTTGGTCTTACCCATGTTGTAACCTAATACTTATACCCCAGGGAAACAGGAAAAGGTCATGGATAACAATAGGTTCAGGGGACTTTAAAAGGAAGAAGAAATAAAAAGGAAGTTTCTTTGGTTTCATTTAAAATATTTGTAGTTGCCAATAATGTTTTTAAATTAACACATTATTCTTATATTAATATTATTAATATTAATATTTAAATAATTTCTATTACATAAACAGCCATTTCTGAGGATCATTAGAATCTTTAAAGGTATTGCTAATTGCTAACTATAATGTCTGACCAGGAAATTCACTGGTTTTAAGATTACATGTATGTGGTACCATGGTGTCACAGTTGGTGGTGCTGTGCCTTACACCTCCAAGGTTGGGGGTTTGAATCTGGGTCCTGGTTTTGTGTGTGTGGAGTCGGCACGAGGCGTGAGTGTCAGAAGACATGCATGTCAGGTGAATTGAGGATTCTAAATTGACCATATTTGTAAATGGTGTGTGTGTGTGCCCTGTGTTGGGCTGGCGCCCCGCCCAGGTTGAGTCCCTGCCTCGGCACCCATTGACCCAGGGATAGGCACGGTGCTCTTGACCCTAGTGAGGAATAAGCAGTAACAGAAAGTGAGTGAGAAAGATTACATGTATTTTTACTGAACATTTGCAGTGCATTTTACAAGAAAAGAGGCTGTCTGGTATAGCAGGTGTTAAATAATGTTTAAAGCAGGCCTAGTACTAATTACAATTTAGAGCATACAACAGATCACATTTCTCCCATTTGAAATGCGTGTAACAATATTGTCATCATCGTTCAACCAGAAAACCAGCATATGTGTGACACAGTCCCAGTGCTGTGAATACTCATTAACATTAGATTAATATTATATGTATCGAGCACAGACTTAAAATGAAAGGCTTTAGAGGCAAGTTATGGTTATACAGTGAAAAGAAATACACATAATTTCATAGACGTAACATGAAAAAAGTAAAACCCTTTGACAATGATAGCTAACAACTCGGGAATGACAGGGTCATTTCCAACCTAGAGGCATAGGTGAAAAAAATCATTTTCTGTACAAAAATCATCTTCTACCAGCCAGGGAGTCAGAAGTCAGAGATTTTCTTTAGCTCTGCTAAACACCATACCCGAGGCTCTGATTTGCCAGTTCTGACAGCATTAGGAGGGGACAGGAGAGCATTGAAATTGAATGTCCCTATGCTTCGCCACTAAATACATAATGGGAGCTTTTGAGATATGCAAATTTCATGCTGTTCTGGGCAGATTCGCCGATTTCCAAATAATAGCATCGGGAAATGCTTTCTGCCTTCTTTAGAGTGTGGCATAAAGGTGGTATTTAGTGTTATATGCTGCAGTTATTAACACACAAGCACTATCAAAAGAAACAATTTATGTATATTTATTTTTCTATCCTACTGGTTTAAAATAGCAGACACTCCTTACTCTGAGTACCATTTAAGCAAATGACCTAGAATAAAATGTTTTTGTATTAACTTGCATTTAATACAAGTAAAGGATGCTTTTGCCTTATCCTGTTAGCAGTTTGGAGATACTGAATATTAGGGCTGTAATGGTACATGTATCTGTACCGAACTGTCAAAGTACATGGGTCACGGTTCGGTACATGATGTCTTTCGGAGAATACACGGTACGACAAAGAAGACGTGATTGAAGTAATACGGAATCACAGAAGGACCTAAAAAACCCAAGTAAATCATAAACCTGGGTCGTAATGTGGTGCCACCTACTACCGTAACACTTCTGCTGCCTTACACATACATGAAAATATAAGCAAGAGTGTATGTTTACTGGTTAATTAAATGCTGTTTATTTAAAATAAATGAAAACAAAAAGCCTCATTCTTTAGAACTTTTTGTTGCTTAACTTTGCTGTATCGTGAACCGTACCGAACCGTGACCCCAAAACTGAGGTACGTACCGAACCGTGACATCGAACCATTCGGTGGTGGTAGCTCAGTGGGTAGGATACTTGCCTCCAGACCAAGAGGTCATGGGTTCGATTCTTACTTTCAGAAGACCACAACTGGGTCCCTGAGCAAGACCCTTAACCCCTAATTGCTCCAGGGAGAGACTGTCCCCTGAGGTTAGAGAATGAAAGTCGCTTTGGATAAAAAGCGTCTGATAAATGCCATAAATGTAAATGTACATCCCTACTGAATATGTCATTACATGAGGGTATATTTTAATGCAGAGCATTTGTTGCATAAGAAGCCAGTTTTGGGTTTCCTGTAAGGCCAAGTTAACAGTGATGATACAACAGATATCAAATGACATTTGAAGTTTGAAACACAGAAATGTGAAGCTTGTAATTGCTTGCAACAGACATTCTGGTAAAATATTGTAAATGTCCAGTAGTGAGCCAGACAGCTCATTTCATGGTTTCATTGCTGTAATTGAGAAGCAGCTCTAAAATATGGTGCTATCGATAAGAAATTAGTGATCTGTAACATGCCGTAGTGGTACATAATTGTTTGTATTTCGTATTTCTTTCGCTCACTGTCTCTCGTAAACTACCTGCCTCACAGGTGCTGATTTGGCTAATAAGTGTCTCCTTGATGCATGTTTCCTGCAACCTGGCCTCGCCAGCAGCAGGAATCAGTGTTTTCTGATGAGGTATGTCACAGCTGAAAGAGCAGCAGGGAGAAGGGGAGGAGATCTTGTGTTAGCATGCTGGCAATGATTGGATTGTCATGTTGTGTTGTATTATGAACAGCTATGCTAAGATAACATGTCGTCTACTCTTGCTATGGAGGTTTCTGTTCTTTGTTATCTCTGTTTTGCTCCCTTCCTCTTTGGGGATGCCTGTACACATCCCTCAGGTCAAGCAACTTTGTCTAGACGCACCAGCTTAGGGGCAAGTGCTTCTGCATTTTTAACTTAGATTTGGCCTAGGCTGTTTTGCTCTTTTCTTTACTTAGGCGCTGTCTGTGGTCCATCTTTGCCATTTTGTGTGGTTTTGTTTGTTGTTTTGCTCATGAAGCTGGTGAACAGTTGGGTTGCCCTTATATGTTGTTGTCTGGGGTGTTCTTATTTATCTTCCCTCCCATGCCTAACCATGTTGGCCCCCCTTTTCAGGGGTGAAATTAGTAACACTGTCACTTTCCTCTTTTAATGTCTAGTGATAGACATTAAAAGAGGAAAGTGACATTGTTAATAATCAGAATCAGACAATCGGAAACTGATTTTTTCAGATTTTTTTCAGAATAAAAATATGATTTAATTATTTATTATTACATCACATGCTGCTCCACTACAGCTTACATTACTTTGGTCACTGTTTACACTGTTTATATATTACTCTGGTCACATTGTTTATACACTACTCTGGTCACTTTTCACTCTGTTTTATATTTGTCATGGGAGTAGGGGCTAACCCCCAACCCGGGGCTACCTCTTGGAAAGGACCAGGCCGGCAGGCAGACGTCCATGCTGTGGTTTCTTTATTTAAGCCAAACAGAACAGAACAGAACAGAACTGAAACCTGGCATAGGAGCCGATACGTTTTCAAAACCAAAGTAAATGTGAGGCGATGGACACATGACAAAGGGCTAAACAAACCGAACTTAAATACAGACAGAAATCAGAGAACACAACACAAGGCAGGTGGAGACGAGACATGTGACGTTAAACAGACAAGAAAGTCAAAATAAAAGCCCCAAAACATAACCAAAAACCAGAACCAAAAAACAGAAAAGCAGCAGCCTCTACCGGCCGCTGACCGAACCGTGACAATATTGCTGAGCTATTATTGCACAATGCACTTTAACATTCCATTTGCACAATGTACATATTGCTGCTACATCTATTTATATAAATACATATTTAAAAACAAAAAACACATTTTCAGTCTGTATATTTCACTTAACTGGTGGTGCTCCTCGTTTAAGTTACTTACTTTACATTTGTGTTTCAGAAAATTTGATTTATATATTTAAAAAAATAATTAAATTTTACTTACTTCTATACTTATACTTACTTGTACTCATTTCTTTATTTTATTTGGGTTTCTGAAAATGTCCAGATTTTAATTTATAATTTACTTATTGTTTTAATGTTTGCACAGTCAGTAAAGGAGCGGTTCAGGATACATTTCACTGTGTGTTGTACTTGTATGACTGCATGTGACCAATAAAGAATCTTGAATCTCTCTTGAAAAAAAATAGAATTGGAATCAGAATAGCCCCCTATCCAGTATTTTGGCCAGGCATCATTGAGCAGATGTCTACAAAATGCCTGCATGTGCCCAACTGAATGTGTTTTTCCATAATGACCAAACATGCTCGATTGCAAATAAAATTTGTAAATAGCCATAAACATCAAATGTGATGTTGATGCTTATATGTGATTTTTTTTTCATTTGATGACACATTTTTGAAATGCCCCTACATTTCATTTTATTTTTTCAACCCTGTTGAAGGTGAAGGTGTTAGAGATATAGAAGGTGTTTCTACATCATCTGTAGACTTTCTAAGAGCTAGGAAATTTTGGACACATTTCCACACTTCTTAATACAGTGACTACCATTAATTTGAAATGTAGCACACCCAAACATTTGGACATTCTTTCTGTTACTCAAACTAAAGTAGTATAGTAAAAAAGATCTTTCTAAAAATCTTTCTAAAAAGTTGATCACAGCTTGGTCAGTTATGCAAAACAAAATCCTGCTTCACTGCCAAGGACAAGAACATTTGGCTGGCGAAGGGCTAGTGTTGCCCTGGCCCTCTGCACGGAGCAAGTTATTGCAGAAACAGCATTTACATGGAAGTTCTGTCAACATCTGAAGGCATTTTGGATTTAAGTTTTGGGCTTTAATCAAAGAAACATTTGGGTAAAAAAAGCATTTCAATAAAATTACACTTTGCTGACTGTTCTGACTGTTAAATATGTGCATTTATTATGCTTTTGGATTGTTTGGCAGCCAGTAGGACATGTACTGTTGTGAGGATAAGAAAGTAAAAAAATATTCTGGAAATTCTGAAAGGCAAAGCTCTACAGTCAGTGAGGACACAGGAGAACCTGAACAAGAAACTATAAATATTTCTGAACTACAAGCTTTCAGCAAGGAAAAGTGGAGGCAGTTTGCTGACTACAAGAAACACTAGGAAGCTTTGATTTCAGGAGGTTTAACAAAGTACAGACTAAAACCTGTACTTTCTGGACAAGTTGAAGCGTTATTTACTTAACATTGATATCTGTAGTAAATGGCTTACATTCATGCAGCTGAGTAACTGTTAAAGGATATGCTGCTGTTAAGTGTTTGCAAACTGTCACGGCTGTGGCGGTTGTCACGTCGCCGTGCTTTACCCCAATGATCACACCACGGCAGGCAGGCATCCATGATTTTGGTTTCTTTATTTTTAAACCAATCTAGAAAATAAGCCTGGCTCAATGGCCGATACATAAATCAACTGAAATGTGATGTGACGCTGAACGAGGCGATGGACCGACGTAGAGGTCCACATGAACTGAACTTAAATACAAAACAGACTCAGAACAGAAACCAATCACAAAACATAATCACTAAGACTGAACACAAGACACCTGAAACTGGGACACAAGATACAAAACATACACAAATGTCAAAATAAAAGTCCCCATGACAAAACCAATAACGAGACATGACACAAACTTAATGTTATTGAATTTTAGTTCATATAGCAGTGCTTTTCAAAGTTGAAAGTGTACAATACACTACTTTTGAATTAATTATTGAGTTTTTATTTGTGATTAATTGCATGATTTTCTGCCATTAATCACAAGTTAAAATTTTAATTGTTTCCCTACATTAGGCAATAAGCTATAAGTGATCTGTAATACGCTGTAGAGGTACATTTTGCATTTCTCATTTGCATTAGGAATCGTTGTTTTCTAATGCAATACACCACAGTTGAAAGATTAGCAGGGAGGAGGGGAGGGAATCCTGTATTAGCATGCTGGATATGATTGGATTGTCATGTTATGAACAGCTATGCTAAGATAACATGTTGTCTTCTCTTACTATGGAGGTTTCTGTTCTTTGTTATCTCTGTTTTGCTCTCTTGCTTTATGGGTAAGCCTGTACACATCCCTCGGGTCAAACAACTCTGTCTAGACGCACAGACTTAGGGACAAGTGCTTCTGTATTTTTGGTTAAGTTAGGTTTGGCCTAGGCTGTTTTGCTCTTTTCTTTCCTTAGGCACTGTCTGTAGTCCACATTTGCCAAGATGGCTAACACAAACCGTGCAACATCAGATTAACTATCATCAATAACTTTACATCTGCAAGTGGACACGGTGTTCCAAGACCTCAACTACTGTGTGATCCACTTGTATCAGTGCTTGTACCATCCCACTACCATGCCATAAAAATCCACTACACAAATAATACCCTCTCACAGGTGGTCCATTGGAGTGCAAACCACAACCGAATGCTTTATTTTCACAATTTTTTTACTAGCAATTTTAGCCCAAATCCATGTTAACCCCAAATATTAAGGTAGCTCCTTCCCATTCCATGCGCTTTCCATACACTTTCCGTGTGATGACGAAATGTTGTCTGAACTATGCCTGCGGGCAGTTATAAAGTGTTATTTTCCTGCCCAGAAATGGCATCATGAGTAGGGCTCTCATCCAGCACTATTCAATCACACTCCACTTTGAGCATCTCTCATTGCTGCCGTGGGGAATCTTTAACCTCTGCTCCAATCTCCATCATACACACGCCACCACTTAAGGTGCTGAGAGCAGTCTCCAAACAGAACACACTGAAAATAACTCCCAGTTTGTTTACCATATTCTATCGACAGCATCGAATCTTACATTATTTTTCAGAAATTCAGGAGATCAGAACTATTGTTTTTATTGATCAGTTTGCTGTCAAGTTTCTGGTGATAAATATGGAACAGGGAGTTGGAATTCATGATGATAATCACATAAGAACAGTGTTTATTTACACATGTCTTATGCAGTAAGGAGCTCTATGAAAGGCCTAAGCATTACTGTAATTGCAGTAAGAACTTGTGAAAGTCTATACAATGTGGTTATTACAAGTCATACATGACTGAATCAAAAGAAAAGCTAACACGGAAGCCTAACCCAGAACTGTTTTACTAGCAGTAAGTCTCTGAAATAGCAGGATATTTTTTAAAAAATCATAAGGCATTTTCTCTTTGCAGCCTCTGGTCCCTTGTGAGGAAATTTTGGCACACACAGTCCAACAAGAGCAGAAAAGATGGATAATTTATGCTAAACAAAAGATTTTAAATTACATTTCACAGAACATTAAATAAAAAAATTAAGGAACATTTTAAACATGAATCTGAGATGGAGGCCTGCTACCTGACCTGTTGCATAAAAATCCAATCCTAAAAGAATATCTGGTTTTGGGACTATGTGTAGCCTTGAGGTTGCATTATATTTTTTTAATGCAACATGGGTTTTTTTTGCCCAATTACCTTTCAATTTAAATATATAAATAGTAAATAATTTCACCTGCCAGCCAGAACTTGAAACTGGGAGTGTGAAGGCTATCCCAGGCTTCCTCTGAGGCATGTAAAGCAACACCACACCTTTTTGAGCAGCTGTTAACATGACATGGACAGCTCAGCATGCTTGGAGGAGAACGCCAACTACTGATTCTGGATAGCATCATGAATGGTGGGGGGTGGGGACAGGGTGGCCCATCCTGGGCTTCATGTAAAGAGAATAAAACTTCTTTTCCCATCCACTTTCCTTGATTTTGACATCCACATGCTAGTCAGCTCTACCAATATAGCATGCAAAATCACTGCAAGCAGATTAAAAAGAAGCTTCATTTTACTATTCCACTGCAGGCCTACAGAGAGCGTGACGCCAATTATGCCCTCTTGGGCTCCATGGATGACTGCAGCATCACCAAGGAGCAAACTGACAATTTTCTGATGACAGAGCTAAAGCTTAGACAGTTGTGCCAGAGCCAAAGCTATGCTGTCACTCAGGAGTCCATAGATTTATTTTTCTTTGAAATCCCCCAAATCCCCAAACAATTACCATATTTACTCCATGTTGCCACACATATGGTCTATATTTCTATTTTTGTTGTGTGTGCATTTGTGTGTGTATACAATATGTGCGAATATGTATGTTCATGTTTTCACATGACCTTAAAGGGCCTGTCTTTCACGGTCACCTCGCCCTCCCCCCGTAGACACCGATCCCCATCCCCTGAGTATTAGTTCTCCCATTCATTCTGTTTCCCTTCTGTCAGTTTCTGTCTCCGTGCCCTGTCTGCCCGTATCCCAATCCACCTCCGTTCCTCCGTTCCTCCCTTCGTTCCTTTCTCCCTGTCGAGTCTTCGTTCCGTTTGTGTCACAGCCCGTCCTTATCAGTTACACCTGTGTCTAGTCCCGTCAATCACAGTCTCACCTGTCTTCCCTTCCCGTGCACTATTTAAGCC
>JBBPDB010117546.1:0-18494 GCA_037974465.1 Brachypetersius altus
CTTCAAATTTTGGATTTTGATTCCCAAGAACATGTAGAATCAGGAAATGTAGTGTATGACCTGCAATGTAACACACCATCCATGGACTCACTGAAAACTAAAAAAAATAATAGGCGTTTTTTTAGTTTTCTGACATTTTTCTGATATGATGTCCTGAAATGTAGATATGATGAAGGAAACAAAGGTCTGGAGGTGAATGGATGTCTTGGCCCATTTGTCTTCTTCAATTTAAGCCCTTAATGACCAATGTGCTGCATGTACAACAGTAGATAATAAATCTTAAATGATGCTAGTACAAATCGTTTTGTTATGTCTGGGCCTCGTCCGCCATGCCCCCTCGTCCTGGTGCTGGGTTGCTATGTCCCGCACCCAAACATAAACAACCAGCATGAGGATGAGGGCGCCTGGACTCCTGGTGGAAACATCACACATGAAGAGCACAAACATTGATGAGCTCAGGTTTTCTACAGTTTTGGTTCTGGATGTGGAGAAAAGCTGAGTTTGAGAAAAAGAGTTTGAAGAACAGGCCGAGAGAACACACTCCTGTGTGAAGATGCTTGTCATCACAGAAGAGATGGATGTGTCTGGAATGTTCTAACAAGATTCTACAGGAAATGAGCCTCTCACTGTTATATGACACCACATGACAAGTGTGGGCGGGGCAAAACCCACAAAAGTACAGTTAGGCCTGAGTGGACATGAAGTGATGAAACACACTGAAACACACGAATCCCTCCTGAATCCCATCCCTCTATTCCCTGCAGGCCCTCCAGGAGCCGGCAGTCCCTTAGAGACGCTCGGAGAGACGGGACAACACAGACGGCTTTGAAGGTGTCTGCTGTCTGTGAGGCCAAGGACAGAACGCTGACGCCACGTCGGGCTGAAAACATGAGACCAGAAACCAACAGATCTCTGAGTCTTAACCCTTTGAACGTGAGCAGCACGGATCCGTGTCAGAAGCTCAACAAATGGTAAATCATCATCATACAACAAAACAGCTCCTAATGTGGAAGTTCCCTGGTGCTTGAGCTGCGCTTTGTTTGGTGTTCCTGTGTCACGTAGAACCAAAGTTACTGTCATTTAAAAACGGCGTCACACGCAAATGAACATAAAGTACAAAAATGAAATTTCTTTTATTTTAGGTTCTAGAAACAAACAGAAAAAACACAAGCACCCAGAGAACTTTCAGGATCGTCTCCGCCCACAAGTGGGATGGGAAAACCCACAGAGGGTGGGGCTCCAGAGAGCAAGCAGGCGGCAGTGCGGCGCAAGAAAGAGCAGCAAACCGCGAGCGCACAGGAGAACCAACAAACGCCGGTTCTAGACTGTTTTAGACCGGTTATATTTACTGAAATCAGAGTTTACTGATACACTCTGAGTTCTGAGGGTAAACACCAGTTCTATACTGTGTTACATCGGTTATATTTACAGATACACTCTGGGTTCTGAGGGTTAATCTTGCTGTGTAGATTGTGTTCTGCGGCTCTCGGCCGCTGCGCTCACGTCCAGGCCAGAAGTTCACGACCCCGTCAGCAGTGCTACAGCTCTGCAGACGTATCTGAGCTGCAGGGATGCTCTGATCCAGCCACTTCTCAGGTCTACAGTTCACATATTCTGTCAAAACATGTCCAGAATCTCACTCACCTTCACCTTCACCTCATTCCACCTTCAGCCCATGGATCCAATGCCCAGTAATATACAGCCAGTCGGAAGGTTTTCACCATTTATCCACGTATTTCATAAACTTCGGATTTTCATTCTTGTTAAACATCAGAAAGTTGTTCTTTGAACAGCTGTAAATGAAAATGTGTGAAACTTTAAATGCACTCGTTACTGTATCAGTACTTAATACTTAACACTGGTCTGGAGATCCACATTAACTTTTGACTGGTAGTGTACTTCTTTTAATTATGTGATTTTGAGGGAAACTTCAATGTGTTCATTCTGTAGGATGTGCCTTTAGACCACATCCTAAACAGCTTTTTTTCTATCAGGAGAAATGTATCATAGTCCGATGTTGTTATGGTGGTCTCATGACTCCAGTGGGGCTGATTCAACAAAGGCACCTCTCTCACTGTCTCCACCTGTCTGTCCTCGGGCTGACAGCTATTCAGCATGAAATGAATCATTTGCACTTTCTACAATCTGAAATCAAACTGTCTGGTACATTTTAAATAACATAAATATCATTTTAACCAGAAACTAGTTTAGGTTTAGTGCATTGAAGAACACTGTAAGTTAGTTTTGGATCCAGAACTGATCATCCAACACCATTAAACATCATGTGGCTGCAGTAAAATTTCCACAGCAATGTTCTAACATCAGTACCTGACCTCACTAACGCTCTCATACAATCAAATCCACACAGCAAGGTTCCAACATCAGTAACGGAAGTTTTTGGGGATGCAATCAAATCCTCACCTAAAACCTTCCCAGAAACAACCCTAAAAGAGCAGGTGTCCACAAACTTACGGACATGTAGAGTGGGTTTGACTTTTATATTTGGAGATGGGAGATGGGAGAAAATGAGCTCAATTTTAGTGCTGTTTTGCCTAAGAGTTAAAAACGGAGGAGGTGAAAACATGAAAAATATCAGAAATTACCCAGAACACCCATATCAGAGCATCCCCAACAACCAGTTGGTTAATTGGGAACGATTTCTTGGAGCCAAGCAGCGCGCTCTAATCAATTAAGCTGATGAACACCCACATGGTGAAACACGGGGTTTCAGAAATGAAAAATAAAAGCATAACGAGGGCAGAGCTCCGGAGACTGACACTGATGTTCTGTCCATATGTTCAAAAACATTTGCCTACTGGGGGGAGACCGGGCCGAATCCTCCAGAGGAATGAGGTGAAAGTTAACGAGATTCAGGAAGGTTGGCGCTGGGCACGGTCCGCACGCTCGCGCTGGCAGGTTTGGGAAGGTGCCCGCCACTCGAGCTGCATCCCAGCTGACTACTGTTCACGCAATTAACACCTGAGGCTTTAGGAGCAGCGGGGCGGCACCTGCACTTCTCCAAAACTTCTCCAGCCACTGAGACTTTACTTCGCATGGAAACTAAAACTAATTCTTAGCAAAGTATCTGTTAAGTTGTCCTTCAATGCCTCCACAGACTTTCAGTGTGTCCGAAATCATCGCGCACTTATGCACTTTTAGTGCCCGATTTTAGGGCGTAGTGCTCTCACACTGAAAACTATGCTAAATTTCTGTGCCACATCCAGGTACTTTCAGTGGAAAATGTAGCGCAGAACAATGGACGCTCACCATTTTGACCATGAAGCGGAGGGGGCGGGGTTTTCAACAAGTTTCGAGTTGAATAATGGCAGCCAACTGTGAAATGCAAGCCCATTCGGAGGCAACTCATTCGTAAAAATGTGAGTACCTTAATAAAGTTATTTTTCTGATGTACATTGCGGTATAACTGGCAGATATTTTGGTGGCTGGAGAATCGCGATCAAATGTGAGTCTGTTTAGGACAGCACTTCCCCACGGCAGTGCGCACTACAGAAGGTAGTGCTCAGTGCACATTGTGCACTGCATTTCAGTGCACTCACGTATGATTTCGGACACACCCTTTGTGATTTCAGCAATTTTATTAGATTACTGCAAATCAAACTGTGAAACATTGATCTAATAAATTTGGACATAACTGCAATGTTCCAACATCAGTACCTAACATCATTAAAGTTCTGCTATTGCTGGGATCCCTTCCCAAGTGTCCTCAACTGGTTCGGCTGCTTCCGACTACCCACAGGCTCCTCCCCCAGTCAAGGGCAACTGCTGCTCAAAAGTTCAAATGGAGATTGTTGTTCTTGTGCTGTGGACTAGAGACTCTCAAACACCTCAGACTCCAACACAAACTACCTCTACTGACTCTAACTGTTCTTCCTCACTCAGACTCCAACACAAACTACCTCTACTGACTCTAACTGTTCCTCTTCACTCAGACTCCAACACAAACTACCTCTACTGACTCTAACTGTTCCTCCTCACTCAGACTCCAACACAAACTGCCTCTACTGACTCTAACTGTTCCTCTTCACTCCAACATAAAACTATTTATAATTAAAATTGAACTGAATATACCAGGATTAATGCAGAAGGACTTCATGTGAAGTTCTCCAAAACTTTGCCCGTTGAGATTTTATTTCAGATGGAAACAAATTCCTAGCGAAGTATCTGTCAAGTTGCCCACTAAAATAACTTGATATGATCCCTATCACCATGGCGCTGCCGTGGAACTAATCAGCCTTTAGACGGCTGCAGTTCAAGTCTGAAGTCTCAACATCTGAAGGCAGTCTCCAAGCCTTCGGTGACAAATCTATTTAACAAAAAAAAAGTATAACAGTCTAATCAGCAGTTCCCTGATCAGCTTGACAGCCCGCTTAACTGACAGACATGTAGCGTCTCCCCCTCCGAGCCCAATCAAGCCCATTTGCTCATTAGCACGCCGCTAATTACAGAAAGCAGTCTTTGAGGACTCCTGCCTAAGCTCTCTCAACTTGTCTGGTCATTTATCACAGCGCATTCCAAGGCCGTAGACTCGGGTCCCTTCACAAAGCAGAGGGAGGAGGATTCTGTAGCCATGGCCCTCCTGTGAGGGGACCGGGGTTCAGGGCGTGGAGGAAAACAGAAAGGCTTACAGAACAAATGAGTCCTGAGAGGAGGGACGGAGGAAAAGAAGCTTGTTGTGGCATCATGCATATAAAGAGTGATCTGTGATTATAGAGGTGCAATGGAGCCTCCAGAACAACACAACTTCATCATTCTTCCAGATTCAAAATGCAAGTTTCCTTTATTTTCATCAGCAGCTGTGAACAGGTACATGGTGGAATGAGATGTTTCTCCAAGAGCCACAGTGCAACCTATAGAACCATTCAAGCAAGAAAAGTATAATGTGTAATGACAGAAAAACACTAATCTCCATTCATCTCCACAGAATAGCACTAACCAATAGGATGGGCTCTGGCGCTGCAGGTCATGAACCTGAGGGCAACAAGCCCACCAACAAGAGGGGTTTAAAGCCCCCAGCATTGGGGTGTAGATTCACTGGAGTACTGGAACTCCATCCAGTACCTTTGGGATCAGTTGGAGTGGAGTTTGTGATCCAGAATTGATTCTCTAATGCTAAATAACAGAGGCTGTTCCTGCTGTTATAAGAAGAAATGCTAAAATAGAAGGTGTCTACAAAATTATGGACATGTCAGTATGTTTCTGCACAGGATGTGGGCTTATTTTCACGTAGAGAATCAACACAAAAACACTGAAAATTATGTCACAGTGCAAGACATCACAGCATTCGTAGATTGTAGATCCTGCTCAAAACGAAAACAACTGAAATGGAAACCCCTCCAGGACACAAGCAGGGATCAGGCGAAGGATAACACGAGGAAAGAAAGACACCAGCCTGACCTCAAAGAGTTCACCACACCAGTGGGAAGCCTTAAATGGCAGCAAAGAGGATAAAAGGCCTGTAGAGCTCCAGTACAGAGTCTCAGAAACGGACGGGACAAAGATTAACTCTCAGAACTCAGAGTGTATCAGTAAACGCTGATTTCAGTAAATATAACGGGTGTAAAACAGCCTAGAACCGGTGTTTACCCTCAGAGCTCAGAGTGTATCAGTAAACTCTGATTTCAGTAAATATAACTGGTGTAACAGAGTTTACCCTCAGAACTCAGAACTGAAAGTTCTCCGGGTTCTTGTGTTTTTTCTTTTTGTTTCTAAAACCTAAAATAAATGCAATGTCTTCATTTTTCACCAAACAAAGCTCAGTATGACGTCTGACACCTCGAGCACCAACACACACTGGAGGAACTTCCATATAAGGAGCTCTTTTGCTGTATGACGATGGTTTAGCATTTGCTGCGCCTCTGGATCCATGCTGTTTGCATTCTAAGGCTTAACCTGTGCCAGAGTAGAGATAAAAAAGGAACAAATAAATCGACCTCAGTTTGAGAAGCATAGCAGAACCTGCCAGAGAGTCTGAATCACTTTACATGCACTTTATAGAAGATTTCACTGCTCAGGTCCGACCGCATGGGGTTTTACCTCACGGAAAAGACAACGAGCAAATAAAGCCTAAAGCAGAGTTTTTCACAAACAAAACTGGCCAAGTCAATCACCTGACATCATCTCCACCGAGGACACTCTTCACAGACGCCTCTGCAACAAACCGAAGTCTTCAGTGTCTCAGGCATGACAGAGCATCGCAAGAGACTTCCTGCACTGATCAAATGGATTTCAAGTAAAGTGCTACAACTTCATGAACAAACATTATTTTATTAAGTCTGGAACTGCATATTAAAATTTAGTTATTACCGTGTTCTTCACACAGCATAGATACGTCAGTAATTAAAAGAATACATGAGTAAATCAAAACAAATGAACACCTCAACATGCCAAGAAGTCAACTGTAATACCAATACTACTATTAATAATAATATTAATAATATTATTATTATAATAATTATTATAATAATACTGGTGGAAAATAAGCAGTTGTAATAGCAGCAGTAATAGTACTAACTGAAGTAGTAGCAGTTTTAGTAATAATAGCAACAAAAGTACGAATAGTAGCAGCAGTACTAATAGTAGTAATACTTTGATGATTATTATTATTAGTAGCTGCAGTAGGATACATAGTAGTAATACTAAAAGCAGTAATAATAGCAGCAGTACTAATAATAGTAATAGTAGTGATGATGGTGATGGTGGTGATGATGACGATGATAATGATGGTAGTAGTAGTAGTAGTAGAAGAGTAGTCATAGTAGAAGTACTAATAGTAGTAGTACTAAAAGTAATAGTAGTAGTAGCAGTAATAGTAATAATTATTGTAGTAGTAGTAGTAGAAGTAGTAATGGTAGTAGTAGAAGTAGTAGTAATAATAGTACTGGAAGTAGTAACATCAGTAGAAGCTGTAGTACCAATAGTAGTAATAGCAGCAGAATTGATAGTAGTAGTATTGGTAGTAAAAAGTGCAGTACTTTGTAAACTAAATCACCAAGAGATGAAACTGACTTCTCTAAGAAAAGTTTTAATTAATCTGAAATGCCATCACACTTTGACGTCCTGCTGTAGTTCATTAATTCCTTAAAGCACATTAAGAACCAGGATGTGAAGGGAGGGAACAACACGACTCTGGAAAACTAATCTCTGAGCACACGGGCAGAGCCAGATTTCACTTATACATGTGCATTAAATCTTTTTCCAACAACGCGCTCTGTCACAGCAATGATTCCTGTCGAAAAAAGAAATAAATAAAAAAGGAATTATGAATGCCACATCAACTATTCCATAAAGGTTGGGCTGGGAGGTCTTCAAGGTTCCTCCTGAAATATGATGTGTAAGGAAGCGCGAGCGCTCACTCGGAGGAGTCCCCGGAGGGGGGCCGTCAGATGCTGACAAAATACCGCTCGCATTATGTCCAGACTGCTGGGGTTGCAAAAAGCCGCACAGAAGTCAACAAGGAGTGAAAAGGGAAGAAGGTGGATCTTAAATGATTTGTGCAAATTCACAGGCAGCGTGAGTGCGGCTTTAGGGGTGGGGGGGGCAGGGGTTCGGCCGACTACAGAGGAGCAATTTCCAGACTTGTGGAAACAGAACTGTCTCATTACTACAGAACTACAGCCTGCCTTCTGATTAGTATCTCACCTCTGCTGACCGGACTCTGGGACCGCTGATTTGGGGGGTGGGGGGAGGGGTTCAACCGACTAGTGTAGAGCAGAGAAGTTCACAAGTCATTTTTACCGAGTCAAGTCTCAAGTGTTTGAGTGGCAATGTTTACAAACGGCGACTCTAAATGTGGGATTTTTGAGCTCTAAATGTTAAGCTCTAAATGTTTAGAAGATGCTAATTGGCCAAGCCCCGTGATTACATTTGGCTGTTCCTTAGCAGGGGGCGGGACTGTGTGCTGTGATATGCCCTCACAAACATGGAGGATTTGCATTAAATGGTCTTAAATGTAAAGGTTAAATATGAAAAATATATCTCGCACTCTAAATGTGAAACTCCACAGTTAGATGGGGCTGATGACCCCTTTCCAACGACCCCTCAAAAACCGTTATTAGCTGAAAACCGTTCACCTTGGACAAAAGTAATGGGACACTGGGGCGAGGTGAACGGTTTTCGGGTCGTTGGAAAGAGTGCGAGATATAAATGAATAATTCCATGAAATTAACATTGTTTACGAGTTATGACTCACGAGTCACAGCACCCGAGTCGTTGAGGGAAGTCTGAAGTCAAGACACAAGTCTTTCTTTGTGTGACTTAAGTGCGACTTGAGTCTGACTCTCAGAATCGAGTCCCTGGTGTAGAGACGCTGTAACTTGTAATATCCAGTAGATCCTGTCATGGAAATGGAGCACCATGCCTGTTGCAGCTCTTTAATGTCCAGCAGCTACAGTCCAGGATTAAATAGATGACGACAGCAAAACGAACAATATTCATGTTTTATTCAGACGCATCTCTGCACTTTTGTAGTATATCCTCCTGAAACCCAGCCCATTAATTTATGTCCTGTATCTTCCTTAAGTATTTGGAGATACTTCAAGCCCTATAGTGTTCTGTAGAGGAGACCCTGGGCTTTCCAGTGATGGCAAGACATACATGAGGAGCACCAAATTCAAGGTGTTCCTCTTTTTAACCAAAAAGAAAACCAGGACTATCACAGCTAAACAATCCAGAGGATGTGACTTATAATTCACTGTTGAGCAAGCAACAGAAGAGTGATACACAATTTAATTTGAATGTGTTCTTGGGTTAATATCACTTTTTTCATTTTCTAAATTCAGTTCTATTTTCACAAATAATAAAATAAAAATATATATTCAAAGGTTCTCAGGAGGATAAGCACATGTAAGAGTGGTTTCCCAGGTAGGGATGAAGCCTAATATGCACTAAACAGTATCAGGAATGGAGATTTTCCATTGAAACATACAAAGTGATTGACAGCAGGTTGATCCAATGGCGTTGGACATTGTTAAATGGACCGTACTACAGTCCGGTGGCTATTAAGAACTATATCTTATTTAAGCAGCATGAATAAGTAATATGCCACTTCAGTGTTACTGCTGAGCTCAGAATGGTCCAACATTCCCAATAAGATCAGAATCAGAACCAGAAAACTATATTGACCCCGAAGGAAATTGCCGACTGCACAGACACACAGAGACAACGACAATATCAAATATAAAGTCTAATTAAATCCCATAAAACCTCAGTATGAAATACTCTATACTATACACCAAAGATCTGGTCATTGCCGGGTCTATTGTGGTCTCTCTGCATTGCAGCTCAGATGAGTGTGATAAATTGTACAGACGGGCTCCAGTCTATTAACTATAAACCTACAAACTGTATTCACATGGTCAGTGTTTCTGATAAACTGGCCAGTAAGTGTAGCTAACAATTTGTGTGCCAGTCACTGAAGTTCTGTTTTGAAGTGGAATTGTTAAAAAATGCATATTTTAATGTGGAAAACAAAGTAATTCTGAGTGGGTCTGGTGTGAAATGTTTCATGGTAGAGACTCTGATTTCTTTCCAGTGTTGGTGAATGGAACCAGGCGTCTCCAACACTTATATAGTGGAGGTGAATTGAACCAGATGTCTCCAAAACTAATATAGTGGAGGTGACTGGTCTCCAACACAAAACCAGCCATTTTATTCTCTGTCCCCCCAGTGAAGCTCCACGTGTCTCTGAATGTTTATATGGATGTTGGTGAAATAGTGAGTCTGAACTAAATCTCTTTTCTTTGGGGACTATTTTACCTCACAACGCCCTGCATGTACCCCTCCACCATGAATGGGTTTAGTTTTAGGACCAAAATCTTCTCAGAACTCTTTTATAATTATCATAATTATTATTGTTTTAAGTGCAGTCAGCTTTGGTTCTACGTGACACAGGAACACCATAAAAAGTTCAGTATGACGTCTGATGCCTCAAGCACCAACACACAATGGAGGAACTTCCATATAAGGAGCTGTGTGTTCCAGTGATTTACCATGTGTTGCATTTCTGGCACGGATTTGTGCTTCTCGTGTTCTGAGATTTATACTCTTCAGACATTCCCATCAACACCACTGTGAACAATTCAGATTCTTCATTATGAAGCATTTCCTACCAAAAATATCCAATGGCTGGTGCAGAAATGTTGAAAAATGGGCGAAATTAGTGAATAAACAGCCTGTTTTTGTATGAGGCTCTCATCAAAGAGCAAAGATGGGAATGCAATTAGTTCCTTTTTACTCTGAAAGAACAAACTGATTAGGGTGACCGTATAATCCGGCCTTAATGACAAAAAAAGAGGCCAAACCTGCTTGCACAAGCACTCCTTCTGTATCTGGCGCAAACAAGCCTCTTGGCTGGGTCTGAGGTATCTCTCGTGATTAATATCAACACTCGACACCTTCCTTCTTCCAGTCCACGCCAGCAGCAGGAGCCCAGGGGAGGAACCCGTGCTGGGCCAGCGTTTTAAAAAACGCAATACATATTCACTGTCAGCCGTGACAAACAATCAGACAGAGGTGAGCCGCAAGAGAGCCATCCATCAGCGCGAAGCACAATATCGCTTTTATTAAAGGGCTTGATTTGCACTTTGTCATATCATATATCGCTAATAAAGCTGTGCGCGGGAGTCGCGCCTGTTCGCAGCTTGCTGTAATCGCACGTCACCAGCGCTGGCGGTCTCGATGAATTTTAATGGCATCACAGCTGCCTGATCATCTTGTGTTAATAATACATGTAAAGCTTGTTGTGACAACAATATGCATTTTTAATTATTGCTGCTTGAGACGTGCGAGTGTGCCTGAGGATGAAACGCTAAAAATAAAAACAAAACAAAAAAAAGAGTCACAATAGAGGGCTGCTGATTTAAAACACGCAGGTTCGGCGTGCGTGTGTTTACCAGGTGCCGTTTAATGTGTATCATGAAGCCACTTAGAGTTCCTGAAAATCATAGTGAAAAAGCAATTTTCTCTACAAATGTTCTCATAATAACATTAATGCTGCAGATGCTTTCTTATTTTATTATTTTTCCAGAGTCTAAGTCAAGTCTCAAGTGTTTGAGTGGCAATGTTCACAAACGGTGACTCTAAATGTGGGATTTTTGAGCTGTGAATGTTGAGCTCTAAATGTTTAGGAGATATGCTAATTGGCCACGCCCCGTTATTACAATTGGCTGTTAATAGATAGATCTTTATGTCTATCTATTTACTCATCTGTCAATTTCCTCCAAGATCAATAAAATTTTCTGGTTTTGATTCTTTCATCATCCATAACTTTGTTTACATCACTCTGCTTGCATTGCTATGTTTTTTACATGGCACAATGCACTTTAATATTCCATTGTACACACTGCTGCTACATTTATATAATTACACATCCATCCATCCATCCATCCATCCATCCAATAGTTTTAACACCTCTGGTCAAATTTCATGTTTTGTTGATTAATTAAATCTGTATTCTTATTTTACCGGCATATTTTTGTTCACCACAGTACAAACAATCTATCCTCAGTGGCACCATGACACCTTAAAGCCCATTTTCACTATATTCACTTTTAAACAAAAAAAATCTTCTTTTTTTTTTTTAAACCAAAACAAATATCAAATAAAAAGCCTGGAGTTTATGAACTTGAAGTACATTTAAAACAGTAGTTGGTAACAAATATGGTAGAAATGTTCTCAAAGTAAAGGTACTAATGCCCTTGAGGGCTCCACCGCAGTGATCCCGGCGGTTGAGCACCTCTAGTCCTAAACCCTTTTAACAGCTTTGGCATTTATGGCTGAAGTTCTGCTTTAAAGAAATACAGTTTCAGGCGAGTCTCAGTCTGCTTCATCCGCAGCTTAATGCTGACTTTCATGGATAATGATTTAGATGCATTTCCTTGTACCGGGTGAAAGAACAGAAAAGCTGCTGAGTCGAAAAAACACTAATAATAGAAGTCAATGGGCAGCTGCTTCAGCACCTCCTACTGCAGGGGCTGGAGCTCCAGAGCTGAAGGCCCGGATTCTCAGGAAATTTGGTGAATTTTCTGCTCCAACATGCATGATTTAACTGTTTAGTTTAGTTGCAGGTTTAGTGGGCATCTTACAGTTATGTTCATATATACATATATGTATAAATATACAACCTGGCTACTCCTTGTTTTTCTGTTCTAAAGAAATGTCCAGTTTTGCAGTCAGTGTTTAAAGAGTCCGTTTAGAATAGTGATATAATAGAAGCACACTGAGGAGATTAAATGAAAGAATTTTTTACTGACAGGCTGCAAAGTGTCTAAAGATACAAGGAGCTCCACACACTCAGCATTCAGCACCACCAGAATATACTGATCACTGCCTGATCATCTGGAATCATCTGCTCCTGGTTCTTCACTGGTTTAGGACTTCAGTTAGATGTTGTTTGTTCTGCTTGAATGATTCATACGTAGGTCACTGTGTGTCTTAACCAACAGAAACATTCCTCTGAAACTGGTCAGATTCAGGGACTGGACTGGAAATGAGAGGCTCTGAAGGTCCTTCAGGAAGTCTGGAGAACTGTTCCTCAAGAACACATTAACATGCAAGAACGTCTGGATCTCTGGAAGCAAAGCAAAGAGGTGTGGACTGAGATGTGTCCACAAAAAAACTATTTAAGGAGATCTCTTCTTGTACATTAAGAGGTTCTTATTGCTGAATATCAGACTGTAACTGGCCGTTTGCAGATCTGTATGTTGCGTTTCTGTGGTACAAATGTTAGATTAGGAAGAATTTCACTTGGTGTATCATCCACTATACACATTCTTACTACTACTGCTGGCCTCAAACACATTTATCTTTTTCTGTATGTAATCCCGTATCGAACCGCCAGCATCAGCAGCAATAATGATACAGCATTGACGTGACATGAGAGATTAGGTTGAAAAATGCTGGATTATTCCTCTAACATATGCAGCAGGCAGATATCTGGACTCCTAAGTGCTATCTTCCTCTCCCCCGTCCCTCTAAAAAGGGAGCGAGAACGGAAACTGCGGCGGACACAACCTCAGAAGCACTCTGCGTCTCTGCCCAGGGCCTTGCAGAATCCTCCCCTTTTATCTTTTGCCCCCTCTCTCTCCGTCTTTAGATACAACTGGACAGAATGCACATGCTGCACGCTCACTCGTGGCCCCCAGGAACGCAGCGACTCACCGACCCGCTCTATTCTCAGCACCCGCACCCAAGAAGAAGCGATTTTTCAGTCTTGGCTACACCTGAAAGCTCCTTCGTCCATTAGAGGAATGGAGGTCAGCTACATTAGGTAGCCACACTAAACAGGGTAATTCAGGAATACAAAGAGCAGAACTGGGTCAGGCATGCATACATACGTGTGCGTGTGTGTGTGTGTGTGAGAATGAGTTCCTGAGGTTTTGAGAGATAGGGGAAGTGACAGGCTCTCGGCCTGGTTGATGTGAACTGGCTCTGTGTGGCACGTGAGGCGAAATTTTATTCTGCAAATGCACATTTGAGGGGCACACACACACACACTGAGACATTTACAGACTTCTAACAGATAATAATCATGTTTATGGAAGCCCGTATTCGCCAGGTTGGTCAGATATTATTTTGAATTTAAGCAAAATAATGACTTACTAAGTTGAAATTTTGAGATATTAAGTTGACATTTTGAGATATTAATTCAATATTTTGAGATATTAAGACCATATTTTGAGATAACAAAGTCATCATTTTGACTTAAATTATATATATTTTAAAACCAGGCTGGCAGAAATGGGCTTCCACCGTGTACCTTCAGAGTGGTAACTTCATGGCAGAAGCAAAACATTTAAAAAAAAATGTATGTTAATGTAATGTAATTTAATATTATTCCTAATAATGTATACAGAAAGTGACCCAAAAATGATTAAATTATTAAATAAATAAATGGATTAAATTTCAAATTGGAAAAAGGTTTAAGTGGTGGACAGGGGTCAGCATGGGCACTCTGACTGGTCTGCAGCTATGCAGCTCCATATGCAGCAGGGGACAGTTTATGTTGGCGAGTTTATATATATACACAGAACTGTGCAAAAGTCTTAGGCACCTGTGCAAATAGTCTGAAGTCATTTCTATCAGTAGTGGCTTCTTTCTGCAGCAAAAACAGCTGAATATTAAAATAAATGCAAACAAGCAAACAGTAAAAAGTATCAAGATTTCTATTTACTAAAATTTAGTGGATATTTTGTGAGCTGGTCAGAAGAACACAGGTTTGGATCCAGGTTTCTGCTCAGGGCCTCCAGTCATTGGGTGAATGAATAAAACTCCATAATCAACATCTAATTTAATCTACTGCAGTAAAAAGAGCCAAACCAGGGATTTAATGGAGCTGCAGGTAAAACTGGGCTTCTATGAGGAAAGAGGTCTGAAAACGGTTCAACAAACTCTTTGCCGAACATAAAACCACCATTTACTGCATTAATGTTTGTATTTGTTGTAATGTAAGAGTTTTAACACTAACTTAACACCACTGCCCATATGTATATATATTTTTGGGTTGTTGCTGAAATCCTCTCTGCTGCTGCCCTGGACCCGTTTCTAACTGAAAGAGAGGAATTGTCCCTGTGCAATGAAATTACCTGCTCATGATGAAGTCAATATTCATCTTAATGTACTTAAACTTGGCTGTTAGAGCACTTTCTGACAGCTCAACACCGAGGAGCAGGAGGGTCAATGCGTGCTGGATCTGTAAAATAATGCACCTCGAGGCAAATTTGTTCCAAATGACCTTAAAGTGGAGCGGCGGAGTTAATACAGAGAGCAGCCTCATAATCAGTTGTTTTCGTGGAGCTGAGTGAGTGGCAGTGTATTCCTGCTGGGCTGACTTCACTCCCACAGGCACTGAGGGATTAGTGTGTGTGTGTGTGTGTGTGTGTGTGTGTGTGTGTGTGTGTGTGTGTGTGTGCTGGGAGCCTCAGGGACATGCTAGTGTGTGACTGGTGTCCAGCAGAGAACAGCAACACTGTTTACACGAGTCCCGGCTCTTCCACTGCAGGTTATGTGGCCGCAAAGCGTCGTTTGGACTTTCATCTGCGCATCCGAGTCTGAGAGGGATTAACCTTTAACGAGGCCGCATGAAAATTGTGCCTCGCGGAACAAAAAGGAATAAAAACCTGCGGTACTTTAATAAACAGCATGCTAACTCAAGCCTCCCGGGAGCGCCGGCACTGTCTAAACATCCGCATTCTGGCTCTGGATTCTCTTTGCACTCGCCTCTGAATGCACCAGATGTTTTACAGCGAGAAGAACAATGAAAAAGCAACAGATTAATCGCATTTACTATTTATAAAGGACTCTATTTAATTAACCGCATTAATCCTGAATCCGTCTCCCCATAACATGGGTTTATTTATTCAAAGTGTGTCCGAGGATGGTCACGTGACGCAATTAGTGATGCGCATATTTTCCGGCAGCACAGAAAAGTCGATTGCCGTGATTCATACGGTTAACTTGCCGGCGTGTTTCAGAGTCATGCCTCTCTGGTAAACGATGCCTAAATTAGGGAAATCCAAGCACAGCAGAGCTGAATTAACTCTCAGAGCATTCAGAGTCTCTCAAATGTCACTTTTTCAAAAATATATACTACGGCTCGATTGACATACAGGCCGATTAAAGCGACGTAGTTTTGAGATCAAGGGGCCTATTGGCATGCAAACGTTTAAGGCAGAACGCCATCACGGTTAATTTGAAAACATAAAAACGTATACAGCCGTATTAGAGCGCCGCTGCTCAAATGACATGCAAGTAAACACATCCATCATTTCAGCACCGGCTGAATTTACCATGATGGAGAAAATAATACAATCCGCCCCTGTGCAAAACTGTAATACATCTTATAAAGTGAATAAATAGAAATGAATTTCCATTGCATGCGCGGTGTGTAACTTATTTTTATTTAGAAAACACATTTAAGTGTGTTAAGGATGCACATTTACTTTCACTTAGAAAATCAACCAATCAGTTATTTAGCATTTATATATTTATATAATATATTACGCATTGTAAAATAATCACAGAGCACAAAGATAGCCAGGAGCTCTTTCTTGTTTCTTCAGGTATGGTAAATACTATACAGTAAAGCTACCCCAAGTGCCCTTTTTTAATGTGTGTGTATGAAGTCCTGTCTGTGCACCTCAACAATAACATTGAACTATTAATCACAATTTTGCTAAATAAAAGGATCTGACTTGCATCAGTCACATGATGACCATTAACCAATCCTCACTCTTGACAGGAGAGCGTGCTGGTGCCGGGAACGAGCCTGCAAAGGGCATGCACACTGGGAGCAACAAACACCAGTAAATAGGGTGTACAGCGTACACTATAGTCTAGAGTACACAGGAGCATTAGGTTATTATGTACACGCTGACGAATTGAAACAAATGAGCATGCTGTGTGTGCACCGTGTAACCGCAACCGTGCAACTTTTATTAACTGGTGGTCATTAGCCGCTAGATAACTGGGTAAGGGTTTCATGGGTCTGTAACTCTGTCCACTGGTTTAGGGAACATATTTTGCTTTAAAGTAAGTTACAGGGCTTTTTCCTGCCTTTCTGGAGGGCTTACATTTCACTAAAAACAATCTAATATGCATTATTGATTATTATAATTATTACATTATTTTCATACTTATAACTTTTTAACACCCGCCCCATCAAACATCTGTGTACGGTCAACACTTTAACATATAATTGTATTAATGTTTAATTCAGAATTACACATAAATCTGTTCTGTTTTCAGTTCTGTTTTCCAGAGGGAATGCAGACGATATGCATTCAAATGAGTTGCATTCAAAATGGGATGAGCACCAACATCTCATAACACATTCCTGTAGTTTGACCCTTCAGCCTTCTGTCGTAGTGCAGGCTGAAGCTCAGCTGCAAACTGAATGACTGTGACTGTGAGACTCATTCGAAAACAGCCTTTGAAGCAATACCTATAACACTGGAGCACTGGCAGGGGAGATCTAGATAAATCAACAAGCAGCAAACTAAAAAAAGCAGCAGCAAAGTGGATCGCCAGATTCCCTCGAGAGCCTCTATGGTACGAAGCTACACGAATGAGAGTGGCCACAATCATTGAAACCACACAGGCATGGGGGAAAAATACACACTCCACACACTTTTAGCTGCCCCACCTATGAACTGAACCCAGGACCTTCCCACCGTCGATTACATTTGAACCAAAATTTACAATCAGCCATAAATCTGTTTCATTTTCGAACCTGGAATTTCCAGGGGGAATTCGGATTCAAATTAGTGTGAAATTTGAAATGCTTTCATGCTTTCAAATTGGAATAGCAATTAAATTCCATTAAATTAAAGTAACCAGAGATACGCAGATGATGGAAGGGATATACAGCGTTGGAAAAGGAAAAAAAAAAAAAACTGCCGACAGAGGCTGAGCTGTGCATTTCAGAATGCAAGAGTATGCAGCGCTGCAAGCCATTCGAAATGAGCTCAGACAGACAGAGCTGGAGCATCAGCACTGGTGAGGCATACAGTACACTGAACACCCCCGCCCCCCCCAGCTCCTCTGTCTCTCTCTCTCTCATCCTCCCATCTCTTCTGTCCCCTGCCAGTAGATCATATACAGCTCAATCAGCATGTGTGAGCATATCCTCTGCATGCAACCAGCAGCCCGAGGAATGTCGGAGGCCAGATGTCTTCTCTACCTTATGCCTCCCCAGACAGCCTCTGTGGAGGTGGTGGTGGTGGGTATGGGGGCGGAGCCGCGACTCGGCGGAGAATGCGCTCCTTCAAGCTGGAGCCAATCATTCAGAACTGGAGAGCAGAAGGTAATGAATAGCCCGATGTTGCCGCACTCATTCCTTTACGCGCCACCCGCGGTCTGATTGAGGATGGTGGGCTTGGGGGAAAAAGAAAAAAGCAGGCTGGCACAGCACAAAGGATCAGTGTCATCATCACTTCTCAAAAGACGTTAGCGCTCCGAAGGCTGACACAAGTTGGAGCCCAGTTTCTCATGTCAAAATGTTGTGGTTCTAATTACTGGATGACTGGAGGCCCTCATCTCTGGGGGGTGTTACAGATTAGGCTTGGATATGAGTGTGAGATTGAGGCGTCGGGGTGTGTCCTTAAAGGGATGGTTCAGCTCGAGCGGGGCTGCCAATTCACTCGCTCAATGAGTCTGGAAGTCGGAAATTTGAATAATGATTATTAGTGTCATCAAAGTTAACATGTTCAGTTAGCAATTTAACCCATTCACCAATTGGCCCATTCACCAATCAGCCAGGAACACAGCGCCTGAGGAGGAGTGTGTGGGAGAGTGCCTCAGAGGTATCACTAGCACTGGGATACAAAACCACAACCTTCTGATTGCAACGTGCTAATCACTAGGCCACCCCAGAGTCCTCCTGTTCGGACAGCGCTGGTATGAAACCTGCAGATAAATCAATAATCAGCAGACTAACAAAAGCAACAGCAAAGTGGAGATCCAGTTCACCTCAAAACTAT
>JBBPDB010117591.1:0-18487 GCA_037974465.1 Brachypetersius altus
AGAATGAACAAATAAATGGGTTACTCTTACCACAGTAACAGAAACAAATAATTGGGATTAGCATTGCACCTCCTACCATGCTCAAAACAGGGGAAGAGAGGAAGAGAGCGTAGCCTGCAGGATTGTCTCTCTTCTCGAATATTCGACCAAAAAAGTTGTCGTCGACCAATTTTCATATTCGATTACGTCGTATACTTCGAATAATCGCGGCACCACTATTCATTATATGGGTTTATTCTCATAGCCAGGACAATTGAAATGTTAATTAGTCCTGATGGCTGTCACCTTGAAAAAAGTCTTCATTTCCTTTTTGCAGTTAACAGGTAGACCTACACTGAAGAAGTTTTTTCCACTTTCTTGTATTATGGCTGCGTTTGGACTTGTTATTATATCTGCTCAAAACATCAAAACCCATCTGACCTAGATACAGTACTCTCTGCATCTTTCCTCGAGGGCACAACTCAACCTTGTTCTAAGTGTTTTAAAACAGGCCACTATTCTCCACAAACCCAGCATATGTGCTTTTGGGGTGTGACTCATTCAAAAGTGCCTTGTCCGTTTAATTTGTTTTTCAGCGTTCTGCAAAGTAACATGTTGTATAATTAAATTTGTAATCAGTTTTGTATTTGGCTAAAATAAACATTTTCTGATTGCACAAACACCTACACTTTCCCCCTAATTTATCAACTTCACTTTGTGTATGGGTGAAGTTTGTAGTTCACCGTTACAAACTGCTGTCGGTCTGTTTCTTTGGAATCAAGACATTTTGAACATTAAAAAAATCAAACGTTTTTTTTTTTAACCTTGAAACTCTCACATTCAAATCAGTTTAAACCCTTGCTTAAAACAAATTGAGATGTATCGATGCAAAAGTGTTCATTTTGAAATATTAGAACTGTTCATTAGTAAGAATCATTTTCGTTGGTGTGCCAGAATATTGGACATTTTTTAAGTGTAAATCTTTTTTATTTTCTGTTTTCTACTAATAATTAAATGCTTCTTCTAGTCAGATTTGTGCTAGAACATATTTTTAAATAACTGTAAATCATGCCTTATATAATTGTATCATAGTGACAAGCATTTCCTAAATTACATATGAAGGTAAATGACTTTCAAAATGAAGTTGGGGTGAGGACTGGAGATTTAGCCCTTATATATCATATATTTTTAGAACAGTATTGTGAGTTTTCTCAACAATGGGTGCTCTGAAACCTGACTGGTGCATCAGCTGTGCACTTTCCCAGTGTCTTCCTATGTCGTAATTTGAATGAGGTGTGTAATTTCAGAGTGTAATATAATATAAAAGATCAGAGCAAACCCTCTTGCTTTAGGGTCTTGCTTTATATAGATCCATTCTTTGAAGTCCTTGTTAATCCTGACGTGATGTTCACATGAGTAGATGTAATGTCATGCAGATGCCCTTCACATAGTTGCTTTTCAGTAACTTGCTAATATTTGTCATGTAATTACATTGCTATGAGTGGAACATTACTAAATCAACATGTAAGGTACTATGATGTTATAAAGGATTCCATGCACGTCCTTTAATGGGAGTAAATATTTTTTATACATCACCACTACCTTCATAGAATGTGTTATTTCAGAGGGTCATGACTAATTACTATGTAATAATACCATAGTCTTATACACTTGTACAGGATAATGAAGCTGATGTAGGATCAGCAATTAGGTACATGAGCTAAGGAGGGGTTGGAAAGGGATGTCCCCCACCGTTTTGTGTTCTTTGAGAGCTTGTAATAAAGGATAGGTGAAAGGACTGGAGCATCATGGCTTACCCAGAGTCCATGCAGGAGAGCAGATGGCTTTTTTCTTATCCACAATCAAAGCAATGCACAGAGTATAAACATATACACACAGTCTGTCAGTTGTCTGATGCTTAAACCAACCTTTCTCGTGTAGCTTTAATGTGATGGTTTGGTCAAAATTGCTGTTTTGCATTGATCGTGAGATTTGTTGTAAATTGACATGCAATACTGATTTATGATCGTACCCCTTGCTGAACACGAGTGTTCCTGCTGATGACCTGTTAAACCTGCTGATCCATTCTGGGCTCTCATGCTTGCAGAGGCTAAAGGAGGCAGGCCTAGAAGTGCCAGAGGCGGGAAGCAAGACCAAGAGCAGCGCTGAAGAAAACAAGGCTCTGAAGAACAAAATTGGGCAGCTAATGGACGAGCTTGACGCTACCAAGAAAGGTATGATTCACACCAGTGATGGGTATACAGGGAAATGATCAAAGGTGTGATGCAGATGTCAGGTCTGTTTAATGAGCCGAGGTGGAGCACAGGCAGCATAGAGAGTTTGCTGCCTTTCTGCCAGGAGAGAAATGTGTGTGGGTTTCCTGTGGGAATATCCATATCTTTGATAATGCTTGATTTCCAACCAGTGAAATATTATGTGGACAAGAAGTATAGCACTGTAGTTGTATACTAGTAAGGGACATAGATCTGGCCTGTCTTCAGTTTTATTTGAGGATTCTTTTAAAACTCAGTACATTATGAAATCTGAGATATCAGGATGATTTCAAAATTGTTCAAAAAATACACTGTACACACACATAGTGGAATATAGACAGTGAAACAGAACATCAAGCATTTTTGTGAGGTTGCAGTTTAGTTCTACAGTAACCAAACCCTGATGCATCACATTATAAAATACAGCAGAAGAGGTGAACATTATAATAAATATAATTTATTATTTAAAATAAAAAAAATGACCACTTTAAGTTAGGTTGAATTAAACCAGTAGGTTTTTGTATCTGATAAGACTTGAGGAACTGGGGTTGCATCTTCAGAGCAGCTAATGAGCTTGAGGGAACCGTTGCAGTGGTAGATTGTGATGACTCCCAATCTTCTATACAGGTGTTATTTCCTCAGTGAATTATGTGCGAACGTGTTAGTTTCACGTTCCAGTTCAAGAGGTTTATTTCACATGTAGTACAACATACAGCGAAATGCTTACCCAGACTGTGCTACACAGAATTGACATGACAATATCAATCTAACAAAATAGAAAAATAGTTTATAAAGTTAGAAGCTGGTTTGTCATGGTAACATTATTAACAGAAATATAATTTCTGTTATTGGTTCTAGTTAATGCCAGCTCATTATAGTCGATTCAGGTTCATTCATCCACCTGCTTAACAATTGGTTTTTGGCAACATACTTATGTTAAGAAACTTGTTTGTTGTAGCAAAGAATATTACATATACATACCTTCTTACTGTACAGCTTTTTGGCCTGTATATTGTTCTTTGGTATGGATTTTAAATGACGTTAAAATGACACTTCTAAAATGCATTAAAATTAACTTGACAATGCCTGCAGATACCTTGTATTATCATTTTATCTGTATCAAGCAACCCTTTTGTGAAATGTCTTGGTAATGACTGTCTTGTTATACTGTCTTGTTATTAAGTCAGGTGTTGATGTTCATGAACTGTTTTCCAATAATCATACATTTGCACTCTGAATACACTTTGTGCTACTGAGTGGGAGTAGAGGACAGTGCAAGAAGAAGCAGGCATCATAAAGCCTTCCTGTTAGAACGTCTTACACAAGGCTGCATGTGTAGAGGGCCTTTTTCTGACACACACACGTACACTGCTCAGCTCTGTTTGGCTGGGGCACTATAAAGGTTTGTGGACTGTTGACATAGCACGTTGTGTACAGTCTAATTTCAGAAACTGGGCTCTGACTGGAACAAGTTTGGGTCCAGCCCTGACCCACAGACCTCATTAATCTGAGAATCTCTGGCCAGCATCCAGCATAGAGAAGAGTTCGGTATAACTGGTCATCTTGTTCCCTGGGACATTTCTTTACATTCTAACCACAATTTTGCTTGCGTCCAGTTTCAGTGAACATGATAGCTCTGTTTACGATCTGTAAACCTAGGAGGTTGTTAGGAGGTTCTTATGAGCGTCCGCTGGGCTGTGGCTTGTAGAGCATTTGCAATTGGTCCCTCCTAACAAGTATTTATTGTCCACATGAGTTGTTTTTATCTGGAGCATTCAGTTCCTTGATATTTGTTTCCTGGTAAGAATTTTACTGTGATGATGAAAGGTCGGTCTTAAAGCCCTGCGTTCTCCTAATTGTATAAACAATTCTGAATAATTTATAGTAACTACTTAGTCTTAATTAAACCTTAATGTTAGAAGTTACTGAAGGTCTAGATACATATTGCATAAGACTGAATAACAAAACTACAGTTTAATCCCACTCAACAAGTGACAATTTGGCCTCTGTGTAGGTGGACATTTGTTACTGATGGCTATAAATAGACATGTAATTTTGACCTGCTTGTTTGTTTTTGTTTTTGTACAGCTCTTCAGAAGTCAGACAGTGATGTGAAGGCCATGAAGAAGCAGGCGGAGAATCTAACAGTGGAGTATGATCGTCTGCTGGAGGAACACGCCAAACTGCAGGTCAGCACCCTGATAGGAACCTGTTAGGGGTGAAATTTGCATTATAGTAGACAGTCACTATAACACTATAATGGGAGTTTGAAATTTGCCAAATCCAGATCTGGTCTATAGACTTTAGGACTTTAGGACTGTAGTGAGGGGACTTTACACACATAGTGTAATTGCAGAAAACAGTTGCTCTTTTTAGTTTGAAAATAAGTTCTGTTTCAGTTTTTCCTTTCCATTTTTTCCTCAGCAAAGCCTGAAATGTATTCAGGGTTTTGCTTACTTTTTCCTAACACATACACATGCGCACACACAGCCCCAGGCCACCACTCCCATGATTACTATAAACACACATTAACGTTCTCCTGTATTCTGTGAAACCCTAAAGCTTCTCTCAGAGCTGTGACATTCACAAGTGCTCAACATCATTACATCAAATCTGCAAGGCCACCTTTTTGCCTATTTAGATTTCTGAATTTGGCATAATTGCACAAGCAGAATCTACTTTAGTTCATATTCTTTCTTTTTTTTTTTTCTTTGCAAAATATTTAGTGGAATTAGACAGCCCTACAGCCTTGTGGACTTTCTTAAGTGTGCAAGTTTGGGGTAGAACTGAGACTTTCGATTGCGCAAAAGGAGATAAGGTACAGTGCGTGAGACGATACAAAATGGACTTAGACTACAGTGTGGATTTGCCAGACTGAAGTTTAGAGAATTTAGTCAAGTTAGTTTTCTCCGTGGGTGGCCGTGTAATAGGTTAGGCCCAAATCAGTGGGGTTTGTGCATCAATATTCGTGGAATTCACTGATATCTTAACACACACATACATGCGGGCACACACGTACTCCCAGTCTACCACTCCCATGGTTGCCACACATATGAGTTGCACATTTATCATCCTACTCCCACAGTCTCTTGAAGCACAATGTTTCTCTAGGAACTTCTCATGTCCCGCTGTCAACAGATACAGTAGGAAATGACCTCCTCTTGTGACGGCTTAATCAGTGAAATGTACTTTACTCACAGAAAGTCTAGTACACTTTCATTCACATTCCGTAACTTGCGTGATTGTGAAGCAACACGGTCTGTTGAGCAATTACCCATGTGTATAGCCGTGTAGAGAAACTTTAAGCTAAGCCTTCATTTATGAGTGTTAATGTGTGCTATATGTCAGTGGTGAATCAGTGGTGAAAGACTTAGATTTACAGGCTTTGCTGTGAGAGTGGTCCACATATCAACTGGACGGCAAGTCTTAGATAGCATAAACAACTAGGCATTTCCCATTCAGAGCCAAGCCTACATTTTAGTTCATGCATTTTCTAAATAGCCACATGTGAGGTTCCAAGCAACGCAGCAACTGTAGCCAGGCGGTAAATGAATTACAACTGCTGTTAAAAATTAAGGTTTTTAACATCAGATAGTGTTCTCAATTACCTTTTGTGTTTAAAGCAGAACTGCATGTTGTATCAGCAGCTAATAGCAGTACAAGAAGTTTAGACATCTTCTCATGGTTTATTTACTGTGTTAATAGAACACTGGGCCTTCCACTGTGTTAGAGTGTATCAAGGTGTACACTGATAGAACAATCAACACCGATTGAACAGATTTCTCTAATGACATTAAACTATTACATAAAGTAGTGATGTCTTTTTTCCATTGTGTTAAGTTATTGTGGTTATAGAGCCCAGCACAAAAGAATATGGTAAGGCAAGTGTGAAATTGATCTTTGACTGTGTTTAAAAATGTCACATATGTTTAAAAGCAAAAAAACTACTTCTGGATGATGTTAGAATTGCAGTGTTTATTTACTTATGATGAAACATAATTAAAGAAAGGATTTTACAGGACAGGACTGTTTTATTGTTTAATTAAGAAAATACTATTTGCTGTTGTTTTTTCTTAAGGTCACTTTATTGTACATCTTTGAGCAATAGAATAGGAAATATTTCTGATTGATTGACATCGTCATAATTTCTTCCAACAATGTCTTGATTTGTTTTGTTCTGCCCTGCTTGTTTTAAAATGCACCATACTATAAACGTTAACCAGACAAACCAGCTCCCAGTACTCAGCCTGGTCGTGACTGCAGGACTGCACGCGTGTTATAAGCTGGAACGAAACGGAACTGTGGAAATGCCTGGGGGTCTCCTAGGGCTGTACTAGTGTAACATTGGTGAAATTACTTCTAATCAGCCTGTAAGAACCTAATGGCTGTGGTTTTTAAAGGTTAAAGCAGCCACAGCCAAGGACATTTTACATGTCACTCCTTTCAGCCCTCAGAACACGTCATAGAATGAAGTCTTGCTGCACATACTCAGCTTTTAGCTTAGATCTGGTACAAAGTAGTTTGCGAATAGGTTCAGATAATGAAAGACTATTTATTTAAATTATTTAAAATTATCCTATGAGTGAAAAGATTTTTCTGTCTTGTTCCTCATTCTGTGAACAGCAGTAAAGGCTTAATTTATACTGCTGTTTCAGTACACTAGTTTTATTTGTTAATTGCAAAGAGAGAAGAAATGCATCCACTCATTAGCAATGTCAGCGTGAACAGAACTTGCTAACCTGCTGTTTTCACTGTAAAATTATGGAGAGGAAACAAGGCAGTGACTTTGAGGGGAAAAAATGTCTCCAAATGAGGAGAGCCAAAAAGGTCTTCCCAAGGAAAGGTGGTGTTTTGACAACAAATTGAGCTGCTTAAAGCCAAAAGAGTAGAAAGACTGCCTTTTGGTATCTGAGGTTAAGGTCTGGGTGAGGTTAAGATGCAGGTGCACCAAGATATACAGTATTACAATGGAAGTTAATGGAATGTCCTCACAAATATAGTAATGTTGAACTGTGTGTGTTTACAAAAAGGGCACTCCTTTCATATAAAGCTCCAGGTTATAAATCTTCAGTCCAGTTTAGGCACTGATCCTTAAGCCAGCTTTATGTCTGAGTGTGTGTTCCTATCAGTCAAACAGCAGACAAGTCAACAGTGTGATGACCGCATCGACAGACAGGGAATCGGAACCTCCAGTTATTTAAAGAGCTTGGGTATTTTTACCTAGGCTATTGCTTAACGTGCTGCATGACATTTTGTTTCCAACTGTTGTATGATACACCATGTTTAGAGATTGAAACAAGGTCCTGAATGTTTGCCTTCCACTCAGTGATGATAAAAAGATGACTGTGTGGAAATCTCCATCTTGAAATGGAGTTTAGGATCAGATATGACCATACACTGCTTAAGAAGGGTCTCTTCATGGATGTTTCCTGTTTCCCTCTAGCAACATAATTAACAAAAAAAGTAAAATTCACTATAACAGAACAAAACATTAATCAAATCCCACATTATAGCTGCACCAAGTGTCTGATAGTTTAGTGGATTTCTGTGCATGCTGTTATTTCTGTCTGTGGATTTTTTTCAGTCCTTTTGAGACTTTGTCTTTCTTGGAATGCTAGTTTAAGAGAAGGAAGCTTGTGCATTTATATCATTCAAGGAGTTGTTTTATGTGAGTTGTTCCACATAACGAAGGAAATGTTTGGGTTTTTTTTCCCGAAGACACTCGTGTCTGTATTTCAGTATGTCGCTTTAAGTTTAGGTGCTTAGTTTTAGACTCACTTAACCTGTGTGTGTGTGTGTGTGTGTGTGTGTCTGTGTATGTATGTGTGTATGTGTGTGTGTGAATTCCAGGCACAGTACGACTCTCAGGATAAGAAGTCTGACTGAACCCATCATCTGTCTCTCCGCTTCACTCCTCCTTGATGCCAGGTCCATGCATCACTTGCAGGATTTTATCATACACGGTTTAGGAGCGTTCCTGTATGCTTCACTTCTCATATCGCTGCATTTGGTGAAATAGCCTTTTTTCCCCCCATTGTCATGTATGTCATAAACTTACATGACCATTTAGTCCTGAATATGAGTTGTTTGTCCTCCACTTTTTTTTATGTACTTTGTTTTTGCAGGGCTTTCTGTTCCTCATCATGTTTATTAATTTACTATTATAATAGAAGGGCCAAGAAATATCAGTGTATTAAGTGAATAATCTTAAGCTGGCAAACAAAAATCTACACAATTGTTTTGGGGATGAAAGCATTCAGTCACACAAAATTGTTTTACAATATTTGTTTGTTATTATGCCTTAAAAGGAGACAATTGAATGACGAGTTGTTGTTTATGTAAATTTGGTTATGGAATCAAAACAAGGGCAAAATATGTGTGGGCTTTGGTGTTTGTGTGGCTTTTGGTGGTTAATGTTGGAGGAGTTGGTGCATCTAGAAGCTTTGCTGCATCTGTCTGGTACTGGACATTTCCAGTAAACATAAAAGAAAGTTCAGCCAGGTTACATTTGCTTAATCAACTTTCACTGTTTTCTTTTTGTTCTTTTTAAACGCCCCCTTGGGTTGGAATATATTTCTTTTGTTATGCTCTGCTGAGATGACTCTCTTTCTAACGTTGTAAAAGTAGAACACACAGTGGACAAGTTTATTCCGGTTGTGGCAGGTTTATTCCACTGAGTCAGTATAATGTGATATGAATCTGGCCGTGCAGCAGGCGGACTTGCAGTGTCTTTGCATGAATGGTCAAGCTCCCTCGGCCTAGATTGCATTTCAGAACGTTACTACGTTTGTAGAGGTTTTGAAATGGCATTAATGCTACCTTTGACCCCCGTCAACCACCCAACCCCTTCCTTTGCTGATGTTTCTGATGATTATGAGACTGTGAAGTGTTGTTCAGCTACAGATGACTGCTTGTGATTTACACACGTATGGATCCGTTGACATTTGAAAGGATGAAGAAAGCAGTGGAAGGTGCTAAGCTGCCTAGGTCTGGCTGGCCTTGTAACTGAATAGCTCAGCACAACATTAGAGCGGTGACACATGATACTCGTCAGTATAAGGAAACCTCAACCTGTACACACAAGTTAAACTGCCCCTGATCATCCACAAGAGTTTAAATGGAAGTTAAAAATAGAGGCTTGCCAGAAAGTGATGCTGTTGAGGAAAAGCTGAAGGTAAAAGTGGATGATTCTGGGTCAAATGGTATATAGTTCTGTGACTGTTTTGCTACATAAAGCATTTTCCTGGTTTTGTATCATTGTTTACTATTTGGTTTCATTTGGCAATGCATGTGGTTGATATATTAACCCAGGAATTGTCTTATAAACTTCATGTCAGCTTATTTTTTATTGAGGATATGTTGAGGTTTGGTGGTCTTCTAATACTTTGGAAGGTGAATTTGTGTGTGTGTCAGTTTAGATTTTAAATGTTCTTTTGATGGACATCTCCCAGATGAGATTAGGTTATGAGTAAATGTACACGCTACATGACATGCTTGGAATGTTCAGTTTTTTTTTTCTGCTTTGTTCCGTTATCGTCTGCATTACCAAATTTAGCAATGAAGTGCAAAAGCAGTGCTCAGTCTTTCTTATCTGCATTCATTTCATCGTCATTGTCATTTTGGGAAAAAAAGACACACTGTGTACACATACTGTACTCTTCAACGAAAAAGACACTTGAACCGTTCTTTGTGACTTCAAACATACTTTGTGCAGTGTTTGAAAACGGACAGGATATTCTGGCCAATTTTCTCTTCTCTGCATGCTTCAGTTTATCACAGGTTCCATGTTTGACAGTGTACTTCAAATGAGAAGTTGAACTATATCCATTAAAGTCTCAGTTAACACACACAATCTTTGTTTGCTTGTATTTTTTTATATCAGGTTTATATATGTATTATTTGTAGCCTTGAGGATTAGTTCATTCTTCCTCAACGGCTCCCCAGTCCCTGACCAGTTTTACAAGAATGTTTTTGTTTTTTGTGACTTATGTATGAACCATTTAAGCATAACAAAGCCATCTTACTTGAGGCTTGAACCAATGAAGCCACAGAAGCATATGATTCCAGGTGACCAGGCAGTGATGAGTAAACTGGTGGTGCTGAATACTGAGTGGTTGCAACACTCAACACTTATCTAGGCTCCTTTTATCTTTAGGCACTTTGCAGCCTGTCCTAGTAAAACACTTGTTTCCATTTCTTTACTCTGTATGCCAAATATATGTTTTACAGGCATAACGGAGGTGTTTTGCCCCAATAATGTGGTTCACAACAAAATATAAATGTTTGTTTTATTAATTCAGTTTATACTAGATCAGGAGCAGGCACGTTCTTTAACACTGCAGTGTAATTTAGTTTTATCTCCTGTATTATACTCCCTTATCCACCTTGGTTCATTATCAAACTTCATCAAAGGTTGAATAAGATATAGGTCTGAAAATGATTCAGTTGTATAGTGGATTGTCCACTGAGTGCTGGGCTGCTCTTTCTGTACTCAAAATATATTTGTTTGTATTTTTAACATGAACCCGACAGCTTGAAGATCCAGACCTGTAAGCCATAAGTCTTTGATCGATTTGTTCTTCCTGTTTTAATGAATTATGTTTCGACAGAACAATCTGACCTGGTTGAACAGGTGTAATGACTAAACAGTGGAGTTTACAGAAATGAAGCAAACGTAGAATGGGCTGTGAAATATTTTACAGACTGCTGGGAACAAAACATCCAGTTTAGTCATGCAAGTGTGAAAAGTTCAGCTGAACTCGGTGTTTGTTTTGCAGAACTGTTGCATGAAAGCAATGGAACACTTGAGGTTGTTTGTTATTAGTGATATTAACACTGTTTCTCATGTCACTGTTTACATGTGAAAGGGGCAGACTCCTATGCTTGCGTAAGGGAAAGAATTGCATCTAATTATTCTATCAACTACTAGTTATTAGTAGTTAATAAATGTTAATCTAGGCATCATGCTTTCTGCCATTTCATTGCAGGTACAGCACCTCATCCTCCAAAGTCCTGTCTGTATAACAAGCAATTTAATCCTTTAAGGTATTACGTTTCAGTACAAACCTTATGACCCTGTGGACTTCCTGCAGTATGTTGAAATAATGTGAAGTATCACATGAACATTATAGAGTGTTTCTTTTTTTTTTCTTCCATAACACACATCTGTGGCTGATCAGCTCTGTGGACTGACTGTTGGGCTCCAGCTTCCTTTCCTGCTTCTGGTGACCTGAGACTGTAACAGACCCAGTAGTCACTAATTAATCCAAATATCAACAGTGACATTTTTGATCACCTCTAAACAAAGAGGTAGACACCTACTTGGTGGAATCTCGCATGGCTGAAGGCAAAGCCGCAGGGCCTGAACACATGGGAGACACTGGGCAGTGCAAGAAATGTGCTCATAACAGTAACTCTACCACCACGTTCCCTGAATATAACACTCTGGTGTTCAGTCCTAGTGCTGAAATGCTCCTGTTTAGCTTTAGTTTTGTTCCCTCTGGTGTTTGCTAACATGTGATTAGTTAATACACCCTTTAAAAGCAGATAAATATCCCAATAGGAAATCATACTTTATGATGAAATATTAATAATAAACAGGTAAATCGGTGGTAACCATTTGAAAAGGTTAAATTACACGTTGGTTGTGACTGTTCACCTGGCATTAGAGAATCTGACTGTATTACACAGTAGTAAACATTTGAAAACTGTACTGAACTGTGGAAATATTCAGTGGGGGAAGTAGTTGCTAAGATATGGTAGGAAAAGATGCAAATAGATCATTAATTGTATAATTTGTGTAAAGGGTGATTCATTATAATTTCTGCACAATTTAAATGATCAAATGTAAACATATTCAGGCTCTTGCAGAATTAGAATCGTTCATGGCGGTGGTGATAAGAAGCAGACGTCCAAAGCACTTAATGCATGTAAAAGCTCCCTCAGAGACTAATTTGATGTTAATAAATACACTCCCTGATGCCTGAGGCATTGTTTTGTGATGGTTTTGACAGATATTTATGGACATTTTTCAAATCCATTCGTGTACATCCAGGAAAAATGCTCCTTCAGGAATGTGTATTTTTTACCATAATCTTATCAATGTACAGTTCACATATAAAAACTAGTTGTTGGTAAATAAAGCAGGTATAATTGCATTGTAGACATTCCATCCCTATCACCGCTGTAAAGAAATCAAAGTTAATTTTCTCTGCGATTAACCATTTTGTATCAAACCACTCAGAATGAGTGTACAAACCCTTGCTTTCTGCATCTGATGTGACCCCCCTGTGCAGCCCTAACTGCAGCTAAGTGTTTCTGGTACCTGTTGATCAGTTAACAGAAGTGGGTCATTTAAAAAAAATATTCTTCTTTAATTATGCTATGGTAAAACAGCGTGTGCTCTTAGGGCTGTTGTCTTGCTTCATGGCCCACTTTCTCTTGAGATTCTGTTTAGATGTCCTCATGTTTCTTTTGACTTCACTGGAATAATTCAGAATTCATTGTAAATGAAGGCAAGCTGTCCTGACCTAGATGCGGTAAAAACGGCCCGAACCGTTGATGCTACCACTGCCATGTTTCACAGATACCATAAGGTTCTCATGCTGGAATGTAGTGTTAACCGGAACATGACACTTATCATTTAAACGTTCTTTTTGCCCTCATTTATCATCTGTTTTTTTTTTTTCGTCTGATCTAACCCTGCCACTGTTGTTCAATGTTAGGGTGGAAAATGTGATGAACATTAACTAATATGAGAGAATCCCTCAGTTTCTTAGAAGTTACCCATGGTTCCTTTGTAACCTTAAAAACTGTTACACATTTAGGTTATCTTTGGTGGATGTCCACTCCTGGGGTGAGTAACAATTGTCTTGAATTCCCTCAATTTATACATAACCTACCTGATTGATAGAGTTCAAACTTTCTTGTTCATGTTATGATACACATCTGCTAAATTGAGGGACCTGATTGTTGTTTTGACATTCTTTGACATTTCATTTTCACTGACATTCACATATTTGTCACTCATTGGTATGTAATGCTTTAAGGTTGACTTTTGGGCAAATCTGCCTTAGTTAATATTTATGTAACAACACAGAGGTTTTTTTTTAAGTTCTCAAGCTTTCAAGGACCACTGAATACTGACCACTGAGCTTTGCTGACCTCAGATCAATCAGTGAATTTTTCCTTTATAGGAAAGATATAGGAATAGAGCCAAACTTTATAGGAAAGAGCCAAACTTTGCTTGCAGATGCTTCTGGAACGCCTACTTATCTACATTGTAGAGATTACCTCAACATCTACATTTCTACACTGTTCCTGTCATCATACACTAAACAAGCGCACTTCTTTTCCAGATAAAATGCATAATGGCCAGTGCTCTAAACATAATAAGGGGCAGCAAGGAACAGCAGTAATGAACAGACAGTATCATATATAATCAGAGATTCTTATCAGAATGTTTAGTACTGTACCTGTGCGCATACAGTGCTTAGATAAGATATGCGGAATGTTTGTTCATGTAGATAACCTCCAGTTGTAATGGTATGTCCTCTGGTCTACTGCGGTGGGTAGTTTGTAGTAGATAGTATTCAATGTAGGTCATTTAATGAGGTTAAAATGCTTCGAGGAGGTTCACACACTCCGAGCTGTTTACTCATTCAACCCACATTCTCAAATCAGAAGAACTTGACCTGAATATTTAACCTGAAGCCTTATCTCACAGCTCACAGGCTGGGTCCCTGGCTTCTCTTTGCAAACCTCAGAGAGCTGACTTTTTGAAGGTTTTTTGTACTTCTGTCAGTAGAGCTAGAGAAGTCCACGCTTCTCTACCCGAAGGTCAGAGGATCCAGTTTCCTAGCTTGATTCTTTGTCATTTATTCCATTGGCACGACGGCAAGCAAACCATGTCTCAGATGGTTACTTTCTTCAGTGGGCTGGTTGAAATGGAAAATTGATTTTGACCTGTAGAAAACAAGGATGTGAGTTTGGAAATACGAGTCAGCTTTCAACAGTTAAATCACCACAGTGTATCAACAGAAGGAAGAGCTGGAGCACAAGAAAACAAATACATATTAATTCTTGCTTTACAGTGCAAAACCCATTGGCTCTTACCAACAGTAGAGGTGACTATAGAAGGCCGCTAGAACTGGGCCTGCGTATTGATTTATGCCACTAGTAAGTGAATCTTGGATTATATAATATACATAAAACAAAAGTATCAGGACATATGAGAATATGATATTTAAAGGTATAGAACTACAGCTATAAAATGGCATGTTTTGCTTCCCAAAGTAAAAATAAGGGAACTAAATAAGTTTATATAAATTTCAAGGGGAAAATTATGTGGCCTGTACAAAAAATGATTATATACCCCTGTATTTTTCTTCTGTATATTTTATGTATTATATTTTCCCTATATTAAATTGTTAATTAAATTGTGTTAACCTTACTGTGTTCGAGTCTCTCTTGACAGGAACCTGGACCCATCCAGCAATCCTTCATTAAATGAAATGCTGGCGGGATTGACCAAAACCATACGCCTTATAGAATGTGACCATGCTTTATTGGAGCAGTGATGATAGACAGTTGATGTCATTATTTTCCAATATTTTCTAGAGATGAGAAGGGGGCCCAGGGAGGCTGCTTTTGCACGGAACTCAGAAATGTTTGGAATGCCCCCGAGGCCTCAGCTGTAACGTTTTGTGAAAGAACTTCATTCACTTACTGTATTCCGGACTGGAATGCTACACTGGCAGTAATCCCGGGAATGGAAAGTCTCTACTTAACGCACCATGTTATAGAACTGTCTGCTTCTAAGTATTTCAAGCATTTCCTGGATTGGACCCCAAGCGCACTGTACGAGTGCCACAGAAATGATGAAACCAAACCAAAAATGTTGGCGCAATCGCAGTGGTTCTGCTTTTATTTGTCTTAGTCACCAACTGTCTTTGTGCAACTTAGGGAGTCGATGCAGCACAGTCAAAGATCAAAGCCACCAGCTCATCAAGGGACGTAATCAGGGGTGTGTGTGTGTGTGTGTGTGTGTCTGCTGTGTGTGTGTGTGTTCACTATTCAGCATGTATGATTGTGTCACTGGCCTGATGGAGTCGACATAACGAGAAGGTTTCAGCTGTTGTCCAACAAACCACAGAGGGTCAGGAATAGAGCAGAAACTGGCCTGCTAAACATAGCCAGAAGGCTTCAGTGGACCACTGCCCACGCTTAATATGGCAGCTGCCCTGGCTGCACAAACCGGGCCTTTCTTCAGTAAAACCAGTTTGAACCGCATCAGAGTAATAGCTGGGCCTTGCACTGTACCCTCCTGGTGGGAGAACTGTGCGGTTATGGAAGTTCAGGAGAGCAGGTGGAGGATCATTGGAAGGTTCACTGGAAGATCTGGGACAAAGTTTGGCTCAAAAGTTCTTACTAACATTTTTTTTTTCATTTCAAAGTCAATTTGTAGTTACATTAAGGTTTTTATTTAAGGTAAGTGCTATTTGGGAGTATAAGCACATTGTACACACAGTGTTTGGATTCAAAACCAAGATTATTTCACTCTTGGAGATTACACCCCTAAAACTAAAGATCCTGAAATAGTTCTTTCTTTAGACTTGGGATGGACAACATGGCAATATTTGTTATTGTTGTGGATTTGAACTTTGTTTTGTTCACAATAATTCTATCACATTTTATGCTGCAGATATGAAATGTTCTACTTCAACATAAAACTAGGAAATAAAGATCATATTTGAACTGCAGTCCATTGATAAGATTTGGAAGAAGGGTGTGACAGCAGGTCTATATCAGATTCTGAACCTGTTGCCCAGTGTAAGCTTTTCATTCGGCAGCTGTGATGACAGAACAGCTAAACAAACTGGAGATAGCTTTAACTGGAAGAAAGCAAATTACAGTTCAGCAAACAAGCTGGGCTACAGAATACTCTACAGACTGACTGGGACAAAATCTGTTTGGAACTACAAGTGTTGAAAAAGTGGAGCTGAACTTCATATCATGTGATATTGTTTCATACACATCATTGTTTTATTCATAATGCAAATGTTTTTGCATTTTTTGCTGGAAGGAACTGATACTATTGAAACAGTTAAAACATTATAAATAACATTATAAAAGCAATGAAGTCGTGTTTTCCTGAATAAGATCATGTCTGTGATAAACTGTGACTAGCAGCCAAAATGTATCATTAAATATGAATTATTAAGTGCAGATCATTTCTGGTTTGATTTAGAGTAGTGAAATAATGCAATAATGGGAAGGTCATTTTTACTGATCATTTTCTAATGTTTTTTTTAATGTGGCAACCATGGTTCTTATTCTTTCCCTAGTTATAACATGTTTGAAAAACGATAGTGCTAAAATATATTATATAAAAGTATATATAATAGTAGATCATAACATTTTTCTTGAAGTATTGTAATGTTATATTTTTGCCATTATCGCCCACTCTTAGTTTGGACATATGGTATCAGTACAAGCTTTTAATTTCTATCTTTGAGTTTCTACCTTTACTGGCTTTATACTTCAAAATTGAACAAAACTTTGAACGAAATACCCTTCATTCGCTTAGAACCTGTCACGGTTCGGCCAGTGGCCGGTGAGGGCCACTGCTTTTCTGTTGCTTTTTAGTTCTGTTTTTTGCTCTGTTTTCTGTTCTGTGTTTTGGGGACTGTTATTTTGGTGGGTTTCATGTTTAGTGCTTGTGTCACGTGTTCTTGTGTTTCAACTGTCTTGTGTTTTGTTCCTGATCATGCTTAGTATTTAAGTTCTGTTTGTGTGACACTCACTGATCAATCCATCGCCTCTTATACGCCTCATTTACCCTGCCCGTTCTCCTGTTTCTCGTTCAAGTTCCTGATCCTGGTGGCCCTCTTGCCTATTTCTGTTCTTTTGTTTTTCTTAATAAACTCACTAGCATGGATCCCTGGTCTCAGTCCTGTTCCATGCCCCGAGGAAGCTCATGGTCGAGGGCTAGCCCCCTCGACCCTGACAATGTCTCACAGCTTTAGTAACTTCTAATATTCGTTTTCAACACACACTTCAAATCCAATGGTTATTAACACCATACATATTTGGCAAAAATTCAGAAAACATATGGGTCTAATTCACTTCTCAATTCAAGCCCCAATATGCCATAATCATTTATTTCCTCCAGCTAGAATGGATGCAACGTTTTTGGAATGGAATAGACAGGGCTTTGTCAGATTAAAGGATTTGTATAAGGACGGTATATTTGCAAGTTTTGATGACGTGTGCACATCTAATCTATCCTGCTCAAGCTATTTAACATATCTACAGATTCACCACTTTATTCATAGTAATATGACTGATATTCCAAATGAATCAGATCCATCTGTTTTAGAGGATCTTGGGAAAATCTTCTAATATAATGGGGCTTACTTCTATAATTTATAGTATCATTATTTCCTAGGGTCACAATATTCTGGATAAGATTAGAGCAAAGTGGGATGAGGAACTAGGGGAGGTATTCCCAAATGGTATATGGGAGGAAGCAGTGTACAGGGTCAATGGGACTAGATTCTGTGCTTTTCCAAGCTTAATACAGTTTAGAATTTACATAGAATGTACTTTTGTTAAGCTGGCGATAATGTTCACAGGTGTAAATGAATATTGCAGCAGGTGTCATTGCGCTCCAGCAATCTTGACCCACATGTTTTGGTCATGTCCAAGCTTGAATCCATTTTGAAATTATAGGAACAGCCAAATTATTTTACATTGGAAATCCCAATGTCCACCAAAAGTTTCTGTATGGATGACTGATCTTATGGTGTATCTAAAAGTATGCACTTAGAGGGTCCAGGCACAGAGATAAAAAGATGACCTGGGCATAAAACTGCTACAGTGGGTTAAGAACTGTTGGTCTGGTTTGGCAGTATGGGATTATGCATATTTATTTGGTATTACTGGATTATATGTATATTTATTTTATTTGGTATAAAATGGTTTTAAGTGAACAAGAGAAATTTGCTTTTTGTTTGTTTGACTGATTTATAGTGTGATTATAGTAAAGATAGTAAGTATACAACCAAAGAATGAATGAAGTATACAGAAGAAAACAACATCTGGTCTGGGTCTGGGTGCTGAGAAAAGTCTGTGGCTGGGCTGGCTGGGATCAGAGAGGATACGCTGCGTCTTCCTCCTACAGCGCTGTCTATACAGGTCCTGGATGGCTGGCAGTTCAGTCCTGGTGATGCACT
>JBBPDB010117625.1:0-18480 GCA_037974465.1 Brachypetersius altus
ACCTTGATCCAGGCAATGCAGCAGAGACTCTGTTGTTTGAAGGAGAACCTGAGCACCTGGTTCCTGCTGCATCAACGGTACTCCTAGATAGTGACCTTTTCCGCATGGCAGGTAGGATGCTTGGTCACTCCGTGATTAATGGTGGACCTAAACTGTCTGGGCTGAGTCGGGCAGTGGTCAGTGCCTTGACAAGTGGTCAAAATGAAATGGCAAAATCAAACCTCTGCCTACAAGACTGCCCTGACATAGAGCAAAGGGACACCATTAGTCTTGTGAGTAAACAAAGTACGTATATCTTCTGTCTAATGCATGTAGAAATAAAGAGCTGTCATGGATTTTTTCTGAGAAATTATCTTTTATCATGAAATGCTATGTCTTAAAGCTGTTAAAAGAAGATAGGAGTGAGGAAGAATCATCAAGTTTAAACAACCTCTGTTTGGATTGGTACTGCACAGTGCCTACTAAAGACACTAACAAGCTACTAATATTTCAGCAGCTCCTCTCCCATGCGGTATGAAAATAAGTTTTAATTTGCTATTTATATTTTCTTTACTCACCCTGACATGGTTGTATTTGATGTATGAACATGTATTTACCATACATCAATCATGAATCAGTTATCCTCCTCCTAAATAAGCAGTAAGCAAGGTCAATAGGTTTCCACATTTCATATGCATATATTATGTGTTTTTGAAGTTCTGTATATATTTTAAACTTCATCATGCTGTCTATACTCAGTATTTTTATTGTTTTATAGGTGATAGGAAGAGTGACTGCCCAGATTAAGCAGCTCAGGAAAGGGATAAAGGATACAGGCATTTGGCCAGTTATTGAGCACAGAACTGATGTGGTACCCCTGCTGTTTCCCAGAGAGGCAGATACACAGTTAACCCCAGAGGTAGCACACTTCTATTTTAATAAATGTTTGTTTGGAAGAGTTTTGGGCTTGATCTGGCATGGAAACTTGTCCTTTCCATATCTTTCCTTACACAACACTGAAGCTTGTCCTGCAGTCCATTATATGGCCCCATGCAAGGTCTGCTCATGATGACAGCGATGATGAAGACATGCCTGAAGAGACTCGAACTCGTCTCTCTGCGTTTTTCAGAAGATTTGTTGAACAGGGTACTTATTCCTAAAATGTTTTATCATTTAAATTTCCGTTTACTTTTAATTAATTTACTTTTTTTAATGAATTTACCAATTGTCTTGGTTGATTTAGCGTCTTCTGACAATTTAAAGAAGCTTATGAGATTCTGGGTTGGATGGGAGTTGCCACCCCAATTTCTGAAGCTGGAATTCATTCAGTCAAGAGGACCCAAACACCTTCCAACTGCAGCAACATGTTCAGAACGCCTGCGTTTGCCAAACCACTACAGGAAGTTCGAAGATCTTATGTCTGTGGAAACTGGGTTTGGCCTTGTTTAATGTGTTGTTTTTATGTTCTTGGAAACTTTATTCTTGAGAAAATATCTTAAAATAGCCAATATAAAAACTCTCAAGGTTGAATACATTTGTATGTAAAATGTATTTGCATGTAAATATTTACAGATTCCATAAATGGCACTACAAAAAAGTACATCTTTTTGTTTTTCTTACTATAGAATAATGCTGTGGAAGTGTTGAGATGTAGAGCTGACATTGTATGGTATTTAACCCGAATTTCTCCAGTTTACAATAAACAACATTTGATGATTTACAGCTGTCTTTATTTTAAAACCAGCTATTGCCAAACATATATTCCCGACATGTTAAGTACAGGTCTCTTGCTGGCATCTCTGGGTCACTCTGTTCGATTAGAGAATAAACTCTCTGCATTTGTTCTTCACTCAGAGAAGACTCAATTTGAGGAACCACAACCTCCCCTTCCACGTCACCGTTGTGGTCTATGGTAGTGTCCCAGTCAATGTCCGGTTCCTCTATATCCTAGAAGAGAAAAATAGAACAGTATTTAGTATGGTATCATTGTTGATTTATTTTTTTTTTATCTGAACAAACAAAAATACTGCATAGTATGCAACCTAAATAATACAGTAGAATGACAGGAAATTTAAGTACCATTTGATTGCAATATTACCTTGGATTAATCTTTTAGAATATGGGGTGCATTAGGTTACATTACTATGTATTACTATGTACTATGTATTTGGTTGTGAGAGCAATCAAACTGATGAGATTAGAATTCTGCTAGGAATTTACTGCTGTGTGATCTAGATTTTTATACTGTACTGCATTTGTGATTGCCTACTACACTTAGCGTCCAGTTAGTAAATTATAAAAATCAAAGGCATTCAATTACACTCCAAAACAAAAATTTGTTAAATATTATTTATGTTTTAATGCATTAAAACTGCATTTTAAAAAGTACATTTTCAGTGAAACACAAACAGCATAGATACATTTTGTTGGCATCCTCTTCCTCTGGTAACTTACTGGATCTTGTTTCTCACATTCCTGGGTTTTTTTCCCCAACAAACCTTTTTCATAGAAGCACAGTTTAATGGTGCCAGACCCCTACTGTCATCTATGCTACATACACCTTCTTTCTTTTCTGTTTAAACATCGTAATATACACTGTACCGCAGATTGAAAATGAAAATGAATTACTTCAACATTCTCTGGCTGGTCAATATTGGTGTTCCACATACCCAAGTACCATAACTGATCAGGAGTCATGTTGTTTTCTGTCCTGATTGGATGATTGTTCCAACCCACCATAAAACTCTCCAGGTCCTTCTTCAGTTTTGGTAGGAACACAGTGTGGACAGTGAAAAGGTCTTCTGTTAAGGACACAAGATGTGCATATTAAACAGTCATAAGCCATGTTTGCTAATTTCTAGTTATTGCACAGGTATAAGCCTTTGTAGATACTTTAAATACTTTGTACTGGCACTGAATGCATCCCTATGTAAATATGTCTTTATTGAAAGGCTAACAACTATCAAATACCAAATCATTTTCTGACAAATTACAGAAATTGGAGTTCCCCACCAGTGGAGGACACATCTAGAAGAGTCTCCAGACTCTGAAGCACTCTGTAGTACTTTGAGGTGACACAAGCCTTGACATCACGCCAAAGACGTTCGATCCTAAGAATATGAAGAAAAGTTTTAATCAGAATCAGTTTAATGGCATTTGGTTCTGGTGAAACTAATGCTGGGTTATTGGCTAAAACTTTTAAGCGTAGTCTCTTAGCAATTCTGATGACATCTGCCAGTGAAATGCGCTGACAACCCCCAACTACGATCATTTAAACTATGTGGAAGTCTACTAAAAAGTATTGTTGGAAACATCTATACAGTGTTCTAAAACAGGACAAGTGCATGTATTTATGTATAATATTTTATTATATATTATAAAATATATGATATGCCATAAGGGTCTTTTAAACCATGACAAACCTTTGGTTGTGAACACTTTTCCCTGACATAAAACTTCCCCTGTCAGTTCCACGAACAGTGAACATAAACCAGGCGATTTCAACATTTTCAACCCCTTGATCAGCTCTTACCCTGTAAAACACACAGTTACACAATCCAGGGCAAATTAAATAAATACAGTAACTATGACATACAATGACAACTTTCACTGACTTCAAGTTCTCCAGTTTACTCGCCAACACTGTCATTGTCATTGCTCAACATTTACAGTCTACTATGCATGTTATGTGTACAGTACAGTAGTTGCAAGAACGTCAACCTTGAGGGGATGCCATGCCTTTCTGTTGCCTGCTTGAACACAGCAAATGCAGTCGATGCTAGGTTGTTGGTTGCAGCATTCAGGCACATCACCTGTATTGTTATTTTAATAAAATACACTGTGATGGTGTGTGTGTTTGTGTATATATATATATATATATAGTATGTATCGAATCATTAACAAACCAAAACCAAATGGAAAAGACATACTTTCCTTGAATATCCATCCACTGCTCCAAACAGCACAATGTTGTACCTAGGAAGAATTTGTTGAAGTCCAATCAATATAATGCAATTGCTTACTGTACAATTAAATTCATAACCTGCTAGTTTTATTCTTTTACCACCACTTGAAAGCACAAACCTGATTAGCTTGTGGTTTGTGTCTACATGCCAAAGTGAAAGGGGGCCTCTCACAGAATATGTCCTACGTATGACGCAACCTAATCCAGGGAGTCTGGAGAGGATGCCCATAGAGTCGACGTGGTGCATTGAAGCGGCAACCCTCCTCCATTGGACGTGGACCCCCATGGATCGTAGTCTGCCCTTCACCATGCGGTAGCCAGCAGTTGGCATTTCATTTTTTATATTCAGTATAACACTGTCCAGTTCCTCGTCATTCATACTGCTGTACCGTGTAGCCGAAAGACCAAACTCCTGTATCCGTCTGAACACTGTACGTGTAGAGACACCAAGCATCTTTGAGACGAAGGGCACGGGCAGGTCATTTTCCAAGAGCTCCTTCAAGTTCTCTCTCTCGATGGCTAACCTGGGACGCCCTGTCGCTCCAGGAATCGTGTCAACGTGCATATTTCTACTAGTGGCCCATTCCTTGTGCTCCATCACGAGGCTAAAAAGATCTTGAAGGGCAACTAATATCTCCATGGGCACACAAACATGACGGGAAAGTGCATTAAGGAGATACAATTCCTGCCTACATGTAAATTCCATGAAATCCAAATCTATATGTTCATTTGCGAGCCCAATTTCCAATTTAGACAGGAGCCTCAACAGCATCTGTCTTTTCAAAATGTCCTGTAAAGACAGATGAAAAGTACATTAGGAACCTAGTGCCAAAGCAGCTGAATAAAGCAAACACACACACACACCAAGACTGATGGTCCAGTATTATAATTTGGTATATCTGCATAATCATCCATTACGTTTCGTGCTTTTTGGTCCACTGATTGAAGATGGTATGGAGAAATTGGTGACATACCATTACAACATTTGTGAGCGAGTGACAAAGGCTTTACCATTGATTGCGTGCTTATTAGACGTGTAAGTAACCATGAAATTATTATTATTACTACAGTAAACTATAACTTGTGTTTAACCTTCCTGTCGCCGTTCCTCTTCCTCAGACATCTTTGTTTTTTCTATTGGAACTTTCTTTGGCCAATCACAAGACCAGGATCCATCGGCCAATAGGATTCGCAGGCAGAAACTGTCAAAGCCCCACTTCCAAACTGCCCAAACCCACCCCCTTTCAAACCATGCGCGCAGAAATCTCACTCGAGATTGTCGGTAATCTACTTTGCGTGCGAGGACATTTAACACATCGAGAGGAAAAAAGACATTCGCGAGAGGAAAAATACAGTTTGCACGCAATATTATCACAATCGCGCACGTAATTCTTAATTTTGTGCTCTCGAGTTTCGCATTTGCACGCGCGACTTTAAAATTTACGCCGGCAAACGATTTTGCGCACTCTAGTTTTGGCATTGATGTGACGCCATAGGTCTAGGCCAAACCCTGAAAAACATGTGTGCTCCATTACTTTTGTCCACATGGTGTATATTCCTTCCCTTGAAGTGAATAGTCAGAATAAGCATTTTCATAGTGTGGACATTATTATTTTATGGATCTGCTTAAGGAAAACAATGTGTCACTTAACACTTGCAACACAACAAATACAATTTAACACAGTATTTAGTATGTTACTAATGAAATCATTTTATGAAAGTGTAGCAGGGTGACAGTCTCAGTCTTTCTTACTGATGTGTTATTTTACAGGCTGGATGATGACATAAAGAAGCAGATTACTGTTCTTTATAATTCAAGCCTGAGCTTCTCAAAGAGGCTCTATGAATGTCTGGACGTTGGATTGAGTCCAGTTAATCTCCACCAGCCTCTGGACACAATCCTGAAGGAGCCACTGGTGTTCATTGGAAATATGGTTCCATACACATGCCTCCAGGCGCTGTTGCGGTATGGCTCCAGAGACCACACGCAGCAAAAAATGAGAAGTGTTTAACTTGTGGCCAAATTACAAGATTTAAAAGTGACATTTTACTCTCCCTGTTGTAGAATAAAACATCTCTGCCAAGTGAAGAAGCTCGAGGAGGCAGTGCACTATGACCTGTTCCCCTCAGCCAAGATGGTTCTATGCTTAGAGCAGGAGTTTGGGATGCTTCCAAGGAGAGGAGAGAAGAGTTTCACAATAGACACCAAAGATTCACAAGACCATTCACAGCACCGCATCCTGCAGAGGAGAACACACACCCCTCTGGACAATTTCAGTAAAGATTACCTGGAGTGGAAACAGTCTCAGGCGTCTTACATTAAAAACGTTCTTCAGGTATGAGGCATCAAATTGTACAATTACAGAATTTTCAATTAAACGGTCAATTCTGGATCTTACCGCATGTAATTTAATCTTCAGGCCAACAGTGAGGATGTCAACAAAGCAAGCAATGTTTTACAGAAGTTAAACCCAAAGGTGTTTGTGGCAAAAGTGGATGATGGTCAGTCTGAGCACAACAACAGAATTCAAAAAACAAACAGCATGGCTCTGGCCCATGTTCTGCTGAAGGAAGAGATGGCAAAGGTCAGTGAGACTGAATCAGACACACAAATACATGATATGCAACTGTTTAAGCAGAAGTCCACATATGAAAAATGCTGTGTAAAGGACACTCCATATGTACCTGTATGTACAGTAATCCCCCCACTCATCATGAATGACTTACTGAATATCTTTTCAAGGTGCCAACTCATAGGGGGTTCTCCTGTAACCAGCAGTACCAACACTTCTTCACTGATGATATGGAGGCTGAGTTGAAGCCCTCAGAGATCAAGAGTCATGCTGCCTGGCAAACCTGCAATGGCTTTGTTTTTCCTGGCTTCAAGAGCAGCATCGAGTCCAACAGACACCCCAAACGGCCAGATAAGGCACGAGTGGAGGAGCTCAGAAAGGTGCTATCACACACAGACAGATACACAATAAAACCCCACTAGTGTCAGGTTTCATTCCCATGTTCCTCAAGAAGCTACAGCAATTTTATGGGCATTCCTGAGTGCTTGTGCAAGAAGATAGTGTTTTAGTACTGTTTTCCTACCATGTCCACCTATAAACAGCCTCTCAGCTTAAAGTGGGTATTTGGTTGCCTGTATAATGTGACATGGCTAATGCAGATTGATAGATGGCTGCTGGGGGTGAACCAGACGCTGGAGCTTCTCTGAGGCACCAGCTTTATCTGATGCACCAGTCTGTAATTTACTGTCTCACAAAGAAACATAATCCAGTCATCTGAACGTGTGAATTTGAGAATGTATGACGTACCTTTCTAGCAGTCTGTCTTGCCTGAACATATCTCAGTGCAAACACAGGTAACAGATGAGACAGGCTTAAAGTTTACGCCTTTAATTTTGCACTGGAACTAAAAGGGTTAGGTAGAACAAACAATAATGAAAGTTTACACCTTGCTAATATCAACAAAACTGGATGCCTAAATTATAAACTTGCCTTCAAATGTTGTCAAGTTATTAATGGACTTATATCAAACGTTTTTTTTTTTTCATCTATTTTTTGAGGTCCACTTATAATAAAAAAAAAAAGGTCTTTGCTCCTACTTTCACAAGTCATCTCTATTTTCTGGAATTAAACTCTGATTATTACTGTATCTTTGTCTTATATACCTAATGCTCTCTATTCTGATTGACTTGTACCTCCTTCAAAATGTAGTCCAGGCTGAAACATTCCTTATAAATTCAGGCAAAACTGCTGTTGAACAGGCAGATACAGTTAAATGTGTGTTTGTGCAAGATAAAATGAACAATATGGGCTGGGTAGTACAAGGGATGTTTTGAAACTTTTGAAATCTCTTTAAATTATTGCAAATAGACTTTTTTACACTAATATAAAAACAGAAAAAAGTACATTTTTATGGACAGAAGTATTAGGACACAACTCAATTACTGAATTCAGGTGGTCCCTTACTTCCAGTGACTTCTTGTCCAACATCAGTGTCTGACTTCATAAATTTTCTACAGAATGAACGGACACGAATTCCCACAGAAACTCAAAAATCTTGTGGAAAGCTTTCCAAGAAGAGTGGAAGCCATTGTAGCTGCAAAGGGGGACCAACTCTATATAAAAGTCTATGAAGTTGAATGCAGTGACATTAAAGTCCTTGTTGGTGTAAATACTTTTGTCCATAAAGTGTAGGTAGGATAGTTAAAAACAGTAATATAAGCCATTTTGAGCATGGATTTTGTATGTACTTTTGTCAGTTTGTCTTTGTAAATCTAATTACTTTTATGTTGCAAAACGTGTCCTTGAATCTTAGTTCATAGTGAAATTTTTGCTCCATTTCCAGCCCTGGAGAGAAAACATTCTCCACAGGAATACACTAAGTCCAGCCCTGGAGAGATCTAGGTGGCCATGGAGACATCGCCATAAGGACTTTGAGCTTTACACAAAACCACCTGCAGTCTTCAGCCCAGAAACCTCAAGATCCAGTCAATTCTCAGGTAAATACTCAAGCACATGTTAAAATGAAGACAGTCCAATTAACATCATCGTTTTGTAAAAACAATCTTACACATTAAGGACGAAATGTACTTATGAAATTAAGGATTCTACTACTGTCTTCTTGGCAAGTGTGTGATGATTAAGGCATGCAGTTTACATGATGCCAGCTGGTATGTTGTCACAAAACCTTGTCTCTTTTAATAGATGGCAAAAAATGCTCTTAATGTTTAATGTTGGTTAATGGAACAAGACAATTTGAACAATTTCTATTCAACAGTTTATCTTGAATTTTTATCACAATATAAATGGCAAATATCAAAGATTTTTTATAAAGAAATTAGAAACAAGATGAACAGGGCCATGGGGTTTTGTTCCAGTTGCTATGTCAGGTAAGTTTCTAAAAAAACAAACGGTTTATTTAAACTGTCTGGTGTTGATCAAATGCTGTGTTCTAGGAAAGTCTTTGTGGCATCACCTCAAATCTGCACACACTCAGTACAGCACATGGCACAAAAAAATCTTACCTGATAAAGACTCTGAGGATAGTGGGAGAATTACAGCGTTTAAATACCATATAAGAAGAGAAAGTCTGGGTAAAGCACAGGACCTGCTGAAGGACAATCGTATGAATCTAGAGAGAACACTGACCGCGTCAAAGGTAAAGCTTCTCTTATAGATGCTTTTTCTCACACCTATGTATGTTTTTTCCATTACATACGACTCTGGGAAAAATAACCACTATTAATGTTCAGTTTCTTAGGTTTTATCTTTTATAGGTGCAACTTTGCTTTAGTTTTTAAAGCATATTTTATGGAAATGATGCCGTGTTGAACAAAACATCAACATTAGAGAAATGATGCCGTGTTGAATAATAATCTTGAACAAATATTGTTCATGATTAAACAAACTGGCAAATATTACCTTTGACGAGCTTTTAGTAGTGTTTTACCATCCAACTGGTCACATTGTGAGAGGAGTGTGTTGATTACAGCAGTGTTTCCTCATTAAATAAGATGTGATTCAGGTGATCACTAAGCAGTACCTCATAAAGCAGAATGAGGTGCTTGTGTAGGAATTTGACACGGCATAGAATGTTTGTCACACAGAGATGCTGATTTAAAAACAAATTGCTGTGGTCTTTTTTTTTACAGAGCTGTATGTATGTTACTCTTTGAATTACACACACAAGGTAAAAATGGACAAATCTGTCACTATTAACCAAATTTCTTGGACAAGCAGTCCTTGGCAATGCTTGTGAAGAAAAGACTAGCACATTTGGTGAAAAGAGAAAATTGCACACAGGACAAGGAAAGGGACAATGACACAAAGTTTAAAATAGTTTGTTTCTATAATTGTTTATTTGTATCCAAAAAAGATGATTATTTGAACAGATTGTGCTCCAAACTTTAAAGGTGTCTTTTCAGACGATGCCTGTGTTTCCTGTGGCTCAGCAAACATACATACATACACAGCCTAGTACAGCATGTCCCACTCTGGGTGAGTACAAGTCTTTTTTTTTATTTTTAAATATAAATTAAAAATTCCAAATACCATTAACAGTGTCAATATTCCATTTAATGGCAACTGGTTGATCGATGATTAATGCATTGTTATATGACTCTCTAAGGTTCTTAATATAACTCTTTATTAGCCCCACAAGCGGGAAATATCTTGTTTCATTAGATTTGAACTCTACAGACTCTACTGGAGGCATCAATCCTTTCAGCACAAACAAGCTGCCATCTCCTTACAGACGAAGAGAAAATACTGTACATCTTTCAGAAGCCTCCTCATGATACCAACACAGCTTCAGCCTATCCTCAGCTTAGAAGCAACATCAGAGAAATGAGAACCAGAAGCACTGTCACTGTATGCATAGATTAAAAAAGATGCAGCATCAGCTTCAGAGCAACTGTATGTTAAGGCAGTGTTTCCCAGAAGAGTTCTTGGAACGTGCCACTGAACGGTTCCACGTTTCCGCTCTAACCTAGCATTCTGTGGGCTAGGATTCAGCAAAAATGTGGGACCGTCAGGCAGTCTCGAATAACAACGTTGAGAAACAGTATTAAAACGCACTTTGGTGCCATTATAAAAAAACTAATGAAAACGAACCATCAGAACCAACCGTCACACTGGTTAAGCAGTAATACAGTAGTACCAGAACATATGGAGAGATTGGCTCAGTATTAACCACTTACTTAAAGCTTCTACTTAAACACAATGTAGCCTCTATCCGCCACATACCTGTTGTAACGTGAACAACCTTAAACAATACAATTAAAGTTTGCCTTGACTTAGACAAAAAACAGTTAAAGTCTCACGTATTATAGTATTCAATGAGCAAATGCTACATAAGTGTTTGAAATATGCAATGTAGGGCTCAAGAGTGGCAGAGCTGTCTGTGTGTTGGCATTATCCCTGTCCCCTCATCACTTGTTGTGATGCTATCCAGCATAGGTGTCTTTTAGCTGACATGGCAAAATTCTCCAATTCTCAATATCACACCAGCTGAGAAAAACCTGTCTACTTAACAGTACTGAAGAGTAGTGAATATGACGTACTTAGCACAATGTTCAACCAAAGCTGTTATAAAATCGTAGCTAAATTTCCAACATGGGTGCAGCACATGGTGATTAGGCAGAACTTATGAAATCTTTTAAAACCACCACACATTCCTCTGGAAAACAGGAAATTACAAATCCTTTTAACTACAAGAAATCCTGATCGTGTTCATGTTCTGTATAAATGTTTACTACAGCTGTCACATGTATTGAGTCAACTGGTATTCTTGTCTAAGTATAGGGAAAATTAAATGTATTGTTTGTGGTAATGGACTGTACAGAAGACCAGATGGAAAAACGCTAGACTGAAAATCCATGTGAAAGTGGATCAGACTGAGGTGTGGTATGATGGATGGGTGTAGTGAGAGGAGGTCTTCTCGGATTGCTGATATTACCAGCCAATAAGAGCTGAGGACCGGATCCTTAAATCCAATCAGAATCCCGAGAAGAGTCATATCTTAGCCAGCTTAGTATGTTCTGTCAAGAGGATGCGAGCAGGTATAAGCCCGCTTCTCCAGGACCGCCTGGGCAATCTTCTTAATGTTTGTGTCATTATTCTCTGGGGAATCTGGAATGAATGCATGGTAATTACTGTTAATCACTGACCTCACAATGCATTGATTCAATTCAAACCTTCAGGAAAAAAAACATTGAAATGCATATGTTCAATAGGATTGTTTTGTGCAATTGAGTGTTATTAACCAAAAAAAACGCTGGCTATTTACACAGGAGTTACAATATAGATAATAAAACAATACTTCCCTTTTTAATATTTACAATATAAGCAACATATGTTGCAAGAGACAAGAGTATCACAAGATACAGTATTTTCAAAAATAGTAGTATTACAGTTAAATATTTGTATTCAACACTGCGAATGCAGTTAAATCACCTACAGATAGGAGTCAAAACACATTAATTTTGGCCTGTACACCACTATAAAGGGTTCATGCAGCCACAGCAATTAGGCATAAGCTAACAGGAACAATATGAACAATAAGAGCATGCAAGTGTTGATGAGTGACACATGGTTGTAGAGTCAAGTGAGAAATTGTGCTCCATGTGCTGGTGCTTTTGTCTCACAAGCACAATAAAACTCTTCAAGCCTGGTGCCAATTACTGTTTTGGTGCTTTACTCACCTCTTTGCAGCTGAGTCATCCAGTAGTTGTTTTTGTAGAAAGCCTCCTTGCAGAAATTGTTTGCAAGCAGCACCTACACCAGTAAAGTTTTCCCATGAGTTTAATTAAAGCCATTCATATGCATTCACATAAAATTAGAACTCACATTTTCCTCAAGAAACCAAACCTTAAGGCTGAAGTCTGAAGAGATGATAGGGTTCAGAGTAAGAAATGTAGATGAAGTAATATGATGAAATGTAAAGTTTGAACATTCCTATGTAAAAATGATTTTTCTTGAGTGAAAATAAGTACACATTTAATTATGATGGCTTCTGCAGCATTCAATGCCCAATTTCTATTTATTGGTTAAAAAATTATAGAAAACCATATGTGCCAAAATAAATGTGCATGGGGCATACTATGTTTCTTTTCCCCAATTCCAAAATAGTATATTAAAGGTATATTAAAGCAATAAGTCATTTCAGGATATGAGTTAAATTGATTTCACCACGGTTAATGGCTGTTGAGTACAATGCGAATCGTAAAGTTGAGTTAAATCACTAACACAGCTTTCAACATAAAATACAGCACAGTGTTACATCAAGATATAATTTATGTTGCTGAGTTTTTTTTTTAATCTGCTTTGACCTACCACTCAACCTTTCCTCAAACACCATTCCACTACAGAGAACCCTGCACTGGCTTCATGTGGCTGCTTGCATTAGAATTAAAACTAACACACCTACAAAAATGGCCCAACTGTGCATTACCGAACAGCACTAATCAGACCGCTTGTCACAGCTCTTAGAGCAACAAGCAAAGCCTGACTTATCCACACCGGAAGAGAGACCCTCACCGCCTTCAAACGGTGACTGAAGACCCACCTCACAAACTTCACAAAAAAAAAGTGATCATCTGGTACCCATCCAAACTCGACATACTTCCCGTAGCCCCACTATCTCAGTACGGGCGCATTACTATTCTCTTTGTGAAGAAACATCTTACTGTTTCCCCCTGCAGAGACCTTTACAGAAATAGCTCGAACAAATCTGCTCAACTCGAACAGACTTGAAGCAACAACACTATTCTGTATGCATCTTACCCTCAATTCCATTTCCTTCCTTTGTGTGCTTAACAAACATTCCTTGCTTCCTCCCTCTGATCATTGATCTTTCCATCTGTTTAACTTGGATTTCCCCCCAAATAAGTTCTTCTAAACAAAAGCCTTCTAGGCGAGGGCCTTATGAGGCTTCTTGATTTTGTCTGGCCTGTCATTAGCTAGTGTGGATAACCTTATGACCGCAGTAAAAACAGATCTTTAAAAGCATGGCTGGAATGCTTTAGGGTAAAGCTTGGCATAGCTGTATTGGGCTGAAATGCTTTGGGGTAGAGCTTTGTTTAGATGTATTAGGGCTGAGCTTTTTGAGTTAAAGTTTAGTTTTAATGTACTGGGTTGAAATGTGGGGTAGATCTTGGTTAACATTTACTGGGGCTAAATGTATTTGGGTTGAAGCTTATTTTAGCAGTACTGGGGCTGGATTTGTTCAGATTAAAGCTTAGGTTAGGGGTACTAAGTTGAAATGCTTTGGGGTACAGCTTTGTTTAGATGTACTGGGGCTTTGGATTAAAGCTTAGTTTAAATGTATTTTGTTGAAATGGCTTAGATCTGTTTGGGTCAGAATGTTTTGAAGTAAAGCTTAGTTCATGTGTATTAGGACTGAAATTGTTTAAGTTAGAGCTTGATTTAGATTTTTTTTGGGTTGAAATATTTTAGGGGTAAAGCTTCAAGATTCAAGACACTTGTCACACGAGTCACAAATACAACATGCAGTGAAATAAGGTATAATAACTACAAAATAGAATAAAGAGTGGCATAATAGAACAAATAGGCAAATACACATAAATGTAAATAATGTAGCTATATGAATATATGCAAACTATGCAAACTGAATATTTACAGAGGATAATAAATTAATGTGCAATTAAAAAATTTGCAATTTGTTGCTGTGTAAATTGTGAATGGTCATGTGCTTTATAGTAAAAAGGTGCAGAAGGCGAAAGTAAAGGCAGTACTGAATTGCTATAGGGAATCCTGGTTGAGGAGCCTCATGGTCTGAGGATAAAATCTTCTCGTGAATCTTTCTATGAGGCGGCAGAAGTGTGCGTCTGAGATCAGGAGGCAGAACAAAGTCACTGGGATTTTACCTTAATGATCTGGATTCCCTTGGTCTTACCACATCTGATCTAAGGCCTTGCAGTCTTGCACAGAGCAGTTTTCAAACTATGAAGTGATGCTCATGGTCAAGATGCTCTCAATGGCAGATGTATAGAAGGATTTAGGGAGAGACCTGAGAGCTCCAAAGCTGTCTGAAGACGCTGCCTCGCCTTAGTGACCGTGTGTTTGTGTGTTGTGACCAGGAATGGTCTTCAAAGATCTGAACAAGGTACTTAAAGGTGATTGGTTTATATGTATTGGGCTGAACAGCTCTGAAGGTAAAGATTGGTATTGATGTTCTGGGATGAAATGCTGGGTTTAGAAGTATTGGTTTAAAATACTTTGGGTGAAGCCTGGTTTAGATACTGGGGTTAAAAAGTGGTGTGTTGGTATACATGAAGTTTGTAATGCTAGAGCAGGCAGGTTACCTCATGATCATGGCCGCGAAGGCCGATGCTGATGGAGCGGCTGGCACGGGAAAGGACAGCTGTCATGGCATACAGGTTGATGAGAGTGTCAGCAACCCTCTTTAACACGAGCTGTTCATCCACAATTGTCTGAAACAACAAGTGGCACACAGCTGACAGAGGACAAAAAAAAAACCTCATATGTAAAACAAGCCCACAAATACTTTATCGCCATCACACCAACTCATCTTACCTCTTAAATGTCGAGTTTATTTGAGACAGAGCAATAGTTATCAAAATGTTATTTCACTGCATTATAATTTATGCTTTTATTGATCCATTCATCATTAAATTGTTCACAAATGCCATGGGATGCTGGTGCTTTCAAATGTGTAGGAAAAAAAGCATGATGATGAGGTTCTGAAATGGCAGTAACAATATTATAGAAATGAACAGTTTGGAAAATTGAGGTACTGTGGAAGGCAATTTAAGATCAAAACAGTTTTCCTCCCAACTATGACATATAAAAGATAAACGAAAAAAACATTTATAAAACATACATATTTTCTGTGACTTTGAACTTGCCATATTCCATGCAATGTGCAAACATGTGTCCTGGGAAAAGACTGATTTCATTTAAAATGTTTCCTTCGCATGAAAATGAAGATGAAATACGGCAAAATTACAGAGGAAAAAAAAAAACAATGCTTGGAAATCTCAAGACTTTCCAGGATATATTGCAAGTCCTGATTACAACAGCATGGGCTTCGTCCTTTTTTGTTTCAGAGGGAGAGAGCAGCAGAGAGAGCGAGCGAGAGAGAGAGAGAGTGAGAGAGAAAGAGTGAGAGAGAAAGAAAGAAAGAGAGAGAGAGAAAGAGAATGGGGTAACAGCTGTCTAACACATGAGGCCGTGCATTACCTCAGTCTAACAGGAAAGAAGGGACTTGCTCAGTCCCTCCAGCGCTCTACAAGCCCACGCTAATTACCCTGCACCTCTCTACAGCAACCAGCAACACTCCGGGACGTTAAACACACAGCACCGTTTTTCCGGAGCTATTCCAAAAATGTGCAAAGGAAATGATCAAATGAGGAATTAAACCCTAGCAAGGAGAGTAAAAGCAGTTTGTTTTGGCCAGACATTTTCTGCAGTGCAATTTAAACTGGTACTTTGTTTCTGTCTCTTGTATCATTTACAGATGCTCAATAAAGCCATGATGTTTACACAGCTCTGAACCGCGTCACACCGGTTATGCACGTTTCTGCAAGGCCAACAAATCTAGCCCAAAACAGCAGTTAGCGGTGATTTTTTTTCCTGGGCAGCTTGAGCACTATAGTTTTTACATACTCCTTCAGAAAGGGGTTTCATTTCAAATAGCTCATTTTAAAGCTTAGTAGTTTCAATAAGAAAAAAAATTATTGGATGATATCAGTTCTGTCTGTCTCCATCTACATCTCTAAATTCATCCATCAGTCCATCCATGCATCTCTATTCAACCATTCATCCAACTCTCTTATTATTCATCCGTGCATCTCTCTATCCATCTATTTTTCTGTTTATTCATGCATGCAGCCATCCATCTAAATATCCATACTCTGCATCTCACCATCTATCCAGCATCTCTCCTCATTTATCACTGCATCCACCCAGCCATCCACACACTTCTCCATCCATCTATCCACCAGTCTGTGTGTATGACTTGCATGCCAGAGTAAATATACATGGCAGTTTCTTATTTATTCAATTCCAAAAACTTTTAAGAGGATTTTACCTTTCCATATCTGTACAGCAGGTTTTCCACAGTGGAGCCGAAGAAATCCACATTCTGCTCCAACATTTTGGCACTTTCCTGTGACAGACAAGAGTGACATCATTTCCTCTACTGTGAGTTGGACAATGTTACCAGACCACACAGCCTTAAAAGAGCTGTCAGAGGCAAAACGCTGCCTGCAATAAAACGTCGTTTTCAGATCAAGGCAGAGCTTTACAGTTTAATGAATATTGGGTGTGTAACACACCAGGCACTGGATTATTACCATGACATACACGTCTGTATTCAGGTCAAGGTCAATGGTGTCATTCACATTAACCACACTCTAACCATACATACACTATAAAGGAACAGACTGAAGTGCAACTGGTAAATTCACCAGTGGACCCTAATAAAAACTATAAACTTGTGTTTTTTTTAGCAGGTTGTCCTCTTGAATGCAAATTATTTTTTCACACAAATATGTTTTTATATTTTATGAGCATTATAGATGCACCGCAGAGACAATGTTTCTCTTAAAACAAAAAGTTGATGCAAAAGTGGGACATCACTTACAAAATGTCTATTTAAAGTTCTATGGAGCACAACAAAACATTAAAAAAGATCTATTTATTATTGAATAATAAATTGTGTCTCTTGCATCAATATTGCTTTTGTATATTCATATGATTGAAATCAGAAGTAGATAAGGCTCTTTACCATTAAACTGGGGTGCACCACTCCATCTTTACCGGTCAGGCCAAGGTCAACCTTTTTCCCTACAATCTCCTTCAGCTTCTTCCCCAAAATTTCAACCACCACACCAACATTTCCCTTCTTCATCTCTCTACAGGGAGGAACAGAGAGCTTCTGTGAATCTCATAGCATTCTTTCATAGTGAAAAGGCTTGCACATATTTACAGTTTATACACACTTTATTTTTCCTGTTAGTATTTTGCCAGCATACTGCATTCCTGTGAGAGCGATGTACATCCTCAGGATCTCGTTGGTCCCCTAAAGCCACAAGAAAAATGTGTATGTATACAGTGACGTTCCAAGAGCACCCACATTGAATGATAAACCGCATTGTTGTGACGTGCTTAAAAAAAATGCCTAAAAATGCCTACTATTATAGTGTAAACCGTAAACAGAGTAAATATAACTTTACTCTCCACAATGTTAACTTTGCAGAAGAAACTACATTAGAACATGTTTTACTGTCATTACCTCAAATATCTGCATGATCCTGCAGTCTCTGAGGTAGCGCTCAAAGGGATAATTCTTGGTGTATCCAATGCCTCCTAAAACTTGCAGTGCCTCACTCGCACACACCCAGCCACCCTCAGAGCTGAACACCTGTAGATGGGGAGAGACAGAGGTGCCGTATATGTAGCTCATTTTCCTCTTTTTTACCTCAAAATGTAGTCATTTTCAATTCCAACTTGCCATCTATCACTGAAATATCCCTTTTCAATGTTTGAAAGTGTATATTGAAAAGGGATATTGAATGGACTAATCAATATTCATTAACCTGGAATATAAGGAGTATTTTACAGAGCAGTATTTAGCATTGCTACAGGGAGTGCAGTAATGTTATGCAGATTTGATGGTCACTTTGGTGATTCTCATTTCATCACCCTACAGGGTACATGGATTGTAGGACTGTAAGAGTTTTTGAACATGTCTACAAACTACAGACAGAAACAGTATATAGCCATAGACACGTATTCAAGTGTTAAGTGTCCAAAAGGACTACAAAAGAGATTTGACTATGGTTTAAATTAGAGCCCAACCGATAAAGGATTTTGAAGGCCGATACCAATACAAATATTTGTTGGTTTTAAAATCCGATATATCGGCCGATATATATATACTTTCTTTTTTTTAATTTCAGAAACAAGAAACAAAACATTAACAGATTTCCCTAACATTAGTTATTGAACACACTTCACCGATGATCTCACTCGCGGATAACT
>JBBPDB010117651.1:0-37778 GCA_037974465.1 Brachypetersius altus
CACACACACACACACACACACACACACACACACACACACACACACACACACACACACACACACACACACACGTCTTATGTCCCCATTTCCCCCACAGGAACCTATCCTATCTCCAATTACTCCATGGGGAAACACACCTGTTGACTGTTCATTCAAATAAAAATGCAAAATTACTGAAGAAATTTTGAGATTGGCCTGTTGGCCAAAATCTCCATAGCAACCGCTTCCTTAACCTGAGCAACCACCCTGTCTACTTTTGAAACCATATAGAAACCAACCAACAGGTTCTACGCCCTAGCAACTACCTGGAAACTACATAGCAGCAACCTCCTACACTATATGGAAACCACCTTTTATACCATAGCAACCATCTGGAAACTCCCTAGCAACCACCTCCAACACCATAGCAATTGCCAAGAAACTGCTTAACAACCACTTCCTACACCACAGCAAGCCCCTAACAACAATCTAACAACTACTTTGCATGCCATAGCAAAAATCCAGACTCTTTAGCAACCACCTCCTACACCAACGCAACCACCTAGAAAACCAGTGTCCCTGGTAAACATTGAAATTAGGTGCTCTGTGATAAACAGTACAAAATATTTCATCTTAGTATGTGCAACCTCTCTATAATATTTTTTCTTAAAAATATAGTTGTAGAGAATGAGGCCTACAAGCCATGAATAGGAAATGGAATGTTCACGTGTAATGTTCACATATATTTGAGTTAGTAGAAAGTTCCAACAAAACATTAGGTAGTAATATATATATACTACCATGGATTTATAATAATCTACAAACAACACACCTCAACTATAAACAACACACCTCAGCTACCTTGCACTTTCTCCTTATCATGTATATCTAAAATTGGTGTAAAGTGACCAAAATTCTTTCTCTGTATTTAACCTATTCACCAAGTGAAGCAGCGGGCAGCCAGGAACACAGCGCCTGGGGAGCAGTGTGCAGGGACGGTACCTTGCTCAAGGGTAGGTGTCACTAGCAGTCTTGGGATGACTAAAATGGCCATCTCTGAGGAAATAAGCAAAACTGACAAAATTGTCACCATCAAATAAATAGCACATAAATGTATGGCAATGTGCTATATAAATAAACTTGCCTTGTACTGTCTATTAAATGTACAGTCAAAACAGCCAATATGCACGTTATTCATTTTTCAGTATCATGAAAAAAACCTGAAAAACATAATTAACAGATAATTACATAGAAGCCTCCATAACTTTTTTTTTCCAGTATTCAATATGTTCACATTTATTGCTTCATATCAGCTTCTATTTTCTTAAAGAGACCTGCTTATAGTTTTAAAGACACAGCTGACGTTTTCAGTCCTGAAGCCAGAGTGGCAGTTTTCTGCTGTATATTAATGATGAAAGATTTATGTGCTATTTCTTTGATGGTGACACATATAGTTTTTTTCTTTAAAACTACAAGCCAGATGCCCCTCATGAACAACCTTCAGCACCACCTCCTGCACCCGCTCCTGCACCCGCTCCTGCACCTGCTCCACAGCCACTCCTCGCACCTGGAGAGATACGCTGGGGATCCGAGTGGGTGCAGGAATTTCCTGCTCGCGTGTGATCTTTTCTTCACGGAGAACCCTGGCCTCACAGATGGACAGAAGGTGTCGATGGTGATCCAGAGGCTAACAGGGCGGGCTCAGGACTAGGCTGCGGCCGTCTGGAGAGCTGGTGGTGTCAACATCACAGACTACGCCGCGTTCACCCGCCTCTTTCAGACGGTCTTCGATCACCCAGGGCAGGGCCGGAAAAGCGGCTGTGCCATAGCACAGGGACTGTCTGCGAGTACGCCCTCGAGTTCCGCATCCTTGCAGCAGATAACAGATGGAATGAGGAGGCTCTTCTGACAGCGTTCCGCGACAGCTTGAGTCACGAAGTCCAGAAGGAGCTTGCCTGCCGAGACGCAGAGCTGGGACTGGATGATGTCATCTCCTTGGATCTACACCTCAGGGAGAAAGCTGGAGTCACGAAACCTGCACGACGTCTCTCTCTCCCCCACGGAGAGACCACCCACAGCGTTGCCTATCTACAGTGCCCGCTTGCCCTGGCCCCGGAGAGTCCGCCCCCGAGCCCATGCAGCTGGGGGCGTCTAGCAATGAGCGGCGCCTACAGAGACAACAAGCAGGTCTCTGTTTCTATTGCGGGCAGGCTGGACACTGGCGCCTGCAGTGCCCAAAGCATCCCACCTCGTCTCCTCCAGCCCAGGTTGAAAATTTAACTAACATTAATCAGTTCGTTGTTCCTGTTGTCTTGAATGTATCTGATTCTGTTGTGTCTGTTTTTGCCCTTATAGACTCGGGGTCAGCTGGGAATTTCATTTCGCAGTCCCTCGTTTCTTGACATCCCAACCCGTCCGTTAGCCAGACCCGTCACGGTTCATGCCATAGACGGCCGTCCTGTTTGTAACACCTCCCTTGGCTCCATCACGCTCCCTGTTTCTCTCACGGTTCAAGACACCCACACAGAATCCATCGCCCTTACTGTCTTACCCCAGTCACAACACCAAATTATTTTAGGGCTTCCCTGGCTACGTCTCCACAACCCCCTCATCGATTGGCACTCCCACACTATAGTTCCTGGTCCCCATCCTGTCAACACACCTGTTCAGTTCCTTCACTCCCCATTCACTCCACGTCAATAGAGAGTCCGTTATCTCAGGTCCACCTGACCATTCCCCCACCCCCCCGTACATCGATTTAAAGCACGCGTTTTCGGTGTCTAAGGCAACATGTCTCCCTCCACACCGTCCCTCGGATTGCGCGATCGAGCTGATTCGCGGAAAACCCCCGCCTCGGTCACGTATTTACCCCTTGTCCGAGCCTGAGACTTGGGCAATGGAGAAGTACGTGGCCGAGATGCTACAGACGATCGAGCTCTCCCACCTCCGCCGACTTCTTTTTTGTGGAAAAGAAGGACAGGGGTCTACGGCCATGCATCGACTATCGTGGGCTCAATGATGTCACGGTGAGGTACACATATCCTCTGCCTCTGATCCCGGCAACTATCGAGCGGCTCCGGGGATCCACCATCTTTACGAAGCTGGATCTCCGGAGCGCATACAACCTAGTGCACATTCGGGCGGGTTCAGCACGGCTTCCGGCCACTACGAATATTTAGTCATGCCATACGGGTTGGCAGATGCCCCCTCTGTCTTCCAGGGGTTCGTCAATGATGTCCTGAGGGACATGTTGTACCGATTTGTGGTCGTCTACATAGATGACATTCTGATTATTTCAAAAACATGTCAAGAACATATACAGCACGTGCGAAAGGTCCTCACCCGCCTGTTAGAGTACAGGTTGTATGCGAAGGCTGAGAAGTGTGAGTTCCACCAGAAGGAGGTCACATTTCTTGGCCACCGCATCAGCCGGGAGGGGATTTCCATGGAGGGGGCCAAAGTAACGGCCATGTCTGAGTGGCCAGAGCCCACGTCAGTCAAGGATCTGCAGCGGTTCCTGGGGTTTGCCAAATACTACCTGCCGGCATCTAAAGGGTACACGACGGTGTTGGTTGTGGTGGATCGGTTCTCGAAGGGCTGTCGGTTCATACCTTTCCATTCTCTCCCCTCTGCCAGCCAGGTCGCGGATGTGCTGTTCCAGTCAGTGTTCCGGTGTTATGGCATCCTGGAGGACATTGTGTCGGACCGCGGCCTCCTGTTTACATCCAAGGTCTGGAAAGCGTTCATGGGGCATTTGGGGCCGGCGGTCAGCCTGACCTCAGGATACCACCCCCAGTCTAACGGTCAGGCGGCGCATATCATTCAGGAGCTTGGCCAATTCCTCCGGGCCTACTGCCACAGCCGGCAGCACGACTGGGCAGACTTCCTGATCTGGGCGGAGTACGCCCAGAACTCCATGCGCCACTCCGCCACCAGCTTAACACCTTTTGAGTGTGTGCTCGGGCGCCAGCCCCTGCTTTGCCCGTGGGACCAGTGCCCTTCAGAGGCTCCGGGAGTGGATGACTGATTTCGTCGGGCAGAGCGGGTGTGGGAGGATGCACACACATCCATCCAGCGAGCAGTCCGCCCGTTCAAAGACCGTGTCAACCGTCGGCAGAGAGAGGCACCTCCCATTAGGGAGGGTGACAGGGTCTGGCTCTCCACAAAAGATCTCATGTCAAACCTCCCTTGTAAAAAACTGTCTCCCCGTTTCACCGGTCTCTTTGTTGTTTAAAACAGATCAACCCCGTGTCTTATGAGTTACAGTTGCCCCCAGATATGAAAATTCACCCTGTGTTTCACGTTTCCCACCTCAGGTCTGTCCACCCCGGTCCCCTGCACGAGAGCGAAGCGGCCGTCACGCCCCCCGAGGCACTTGACATCAATGGTACTCCGGCCCACCGAGTGCGCTCTCTTCTCAACTCTCGTCGTCGCAAGTACCTAGTCGACTGGGAGGGATACAGACCCGAGGAGCGGAGCTGGTTGCCGGCGCGCGCCGTCCTCAGTCAGGAGCTGTTGGATGATTTCCATCGCGCGCGTCCGGACCACCCTGTTCTCTTCTGCTTTCGTTTGAAGACTCATGCTCTCCCACTTTGAGTTGGCAGTTTGCCCTGAGGTTTTCTGATCCCTGAGTTCTTTGTTTTCCCTCGCCTCCCTGAGAGCAGCCCTGCCTGTGTTTTGGTTCTTTTTGCCGGGAGCACGAGTCTTGCCTTTGCTGTTTTTCTTTGTTCTGTTCTAGTCGGGGTGTATTTCTGTTTCAGTGTGTTTTGTATATACTTCAGTTTCATTAAATCGTGTTTGTTTTCATTCTAACGTTGCGTCCTCTCCCCTCTCCCTTAAAACACACCATGACACGATTTTAAATGAGTTAGAGCAAAAGTAAAGAAAGTAATGTAAAAGTATTGAGATAAAAGTGCATGTGTCTGTGCAAGTATTACAAATAAAAGTTGTCCAAATAATCAATTTAAAGCAGTGCAAAATAAGGCAGTTTTATTAAGACTGGCAACCTTTTGGGCTGATATGATCTCTATGACGAACTCATGGGCCGGCTGGTGGTCATGGAGTTGCCCCTGTGATCAGAAGGCTGTAGGTTGTAATCCCAGGGCTGCTAACGGAACCTCAGTGGTGCCACTAAACAAAGTACCGCCCCCACACACTGCTCCCTGGGCACTGTGCTCCTGGCTTCCTGCTGCTTCACTTGGTGAATGGGTTAAACGCAGGAAAGAATTCTGTACTCTTCACACAGTGTACTGTGGTGTGTTCACGGATGACAATCGCGTAGTTACTTCCAGCAGGGGGGAACAAAATGGCTGAATGCCTTTTCACCCTGTTTAGTCTCAGATTTAGGCACAACTAGCTGACATGATCCTACTGACATAATCTAATCCAAGCTAATATTCTTCAAATATTTCTGAAATATATTTAGGGCCCAAATCATTGAATGACTTAATTCTGTTCTGTATCTAATTGGATGCCAGTGTAAGCACCTGAGTTGTGGAGTCATTCCCTGTTTTTTTCTTGTTTTTTGTTAGAACTCACACAGCACCATTTTGAATAATTTCTCACTGTCTAATGGTCTTTTTGGGAATGATGTATAGACATTTAAAATGTTCTCCGGATATTGCATTGACATAAAGTCCCTGATCTCAGATATGTTCCTCAGATGCAGGCATGCTCATTTTTAGAGTGAGTTGTAGTCTTGGTTGCCACAGATTCCAGATTTTTTCCCAAAACAGAACTATCTCTGTCTTCTCTTAATTTAACTGAAAAAATGTGGTTGCATATAGAAAGCATATAGAAAATGAGTGTACACAACTGAAATCATTTGGTGAAAGAGCTTGATCGATCTGTCAGGTACATTTTGGAGAATTTGGCAGAGGAAGGTTGAATTTAAATGGGCCCAAGAAAGGATCCTTGTGAGACTCTATATGACATGATGGTTTTCTCTGATACATAGGTGTTGATAGAGAGAAAATAACCTCTGCCTTCTAAGTACATCCTGAGCCACAGGAGGACCCAACTCAATTTTCTAATCTGGCTAGCAGTGCTTTATGATCGACAGTGTCAAAGGTTGCGCTGAGATCCAGCAATACCAAGACAGCTATTTCACCTGACTAATGCCATTTAATATCTTTATCAGAGATGTTTCAGTACTGTGATGTTGACTGAAATCTGATTGAAAGATAAAAATTAGCTATGGCATGGTCTCTGAGTTAGCAATACTACATCTACAATTCTAATCTCACATACCATAGCTCTGCTCAAATGGGTTTAATGAACTGAGCTGTCAATTTTAGAATTGGTTCAACACAAGTGGTACATCGGGTAAAGTGGGACAAATAGGCCTTATATTGCATTGCCCCTTGAGTGACAGGAGATAATCAACTGAAACTATGAATGAATAAATACCACATGGGTGCTTTGGGAGTCTGTTCTCACTGGCTTGGCATTTAAGAATCTCTTTTGAATGCTGTAAAACATTTTCGTTTCGTTTTACATTTAATTTAATTGGAAAATAGAACCTAGAAAACGTTTCCAACATGTAACATCAAGTAAAGAGGCATTTGGATGACACCCTTATCTAGACAGGCATTAGTTACAGGGACAGTCTTGTTCAATTACGCAATGGTAGAAAGTGGGTTGGGGAGTTGAACCTGCAACTTTGTGGTCATCGGGTTCACAGGCACCCCAGTTGCTAACATCACAAAAGGATGTCTGGACTTTGGTTTTTGAGAGGTGGGCAATGTCAGATGAATCATATGTATGTGTTCATGACTGCGACAGCTGTTTGTTGAGGGAGGGAAGAAAACAGTGTTGACAGACAAGAAGACAGAGCTGAAGTCATACTCTCAATGTTTTCAAAGCACTCAGAGCCCACAACCATCTCTCATTATTTTATTCATTCCATTTAGCTTACTCATGAACTTTGAATTTCTTTGTGCTGGGTATAACACTTTATAGGGCATATAAGCATGTCTCTGACCATAACCACAGATTGATTTTCTATTGCATTTGCAGGCACATGGAACTTAATACTCCTGTAATTAACAAGAAATTGATCATATGTCACACTGTAGTGAGATGATATTAAAACTGGAGGTCACATACTTGCAAATGTTATGCAGTTTTTCTTTTTTTTATTTTGTGAGGGTCATAGCTGAGTGGTTAGACAGAAGTAATTTGGAGTACATCTGTAGAAAAAAAATGTAATAACTTTTTTTAAAAAGAATTTCTTATGAATAAGCTACATGCAACAGCTGAAATGCTGCGATAGCCTACAGCCATGCATAGTGGATTTTATTTGCTGAACTTTTGTGCAAAATCAGGAAATGATAAAGTTCACAGCATACCTTCCACATCCTGGACTATTTTTTTTGCTTCTTCAGCAGAATCCAGTCATATACAAGAGCACAGCACACATCATTTCACACCCTACAATCTTGTGGATTAACCAGTAGTAAGCCAGCTGTTTCTGAATTGATCTGTTTGTAATCATTTGTAATATCTGAGCCCTTGGTAGAATGTTCTAGCTGGCTGCTCTTCCCTCAGAACCTGGAGTGACCGCAACAGCAAATAAATACAGGAACAAGGCCTAAGACAGATCCTACGATTTACAAACAGCGTCCTGCCGCCCTACAGGGGATCAATGTTTTCAATATTTTCTTCATGTTTTTCTTTGTCATCCTTCCCGTTCTATTGTTTTAGGTTTCTTTTTCTTTTTACTGCAGGACACATCCTCCATTATTGGGTAAGAAATAGTAGAACCAGTGCACTATGGGCTTAAATGGCCTGCTTGTAAAGCACACATTGAAACTCAAAGGAGTGTTTTATCAGGCCTTGGTTTCTGCTAAAACAGACCAAAAAGAGTAAAAGAAAATGGGAAGATGACAAAATAAAATGGTCTATTCAATGGCATGATTTCTTTCATGATGTTGGAGCAATTAAAAGGTGTCATACAGACTGCCCATATATGCTTATGTATGCTGATAATATACACAATGTATGTTTCTGATCACTAGGGGGAAAATGAGTAAAAACATCTCTGAACTTCCACTTTCTGCAAAAAAACTCTGGCACTGGAGTCCTAAGCTGATTATCCTCATTTATGATCATGTGTTATTTGTACTGAATGAGGAGTTCCATGTCCAGTTTGATGATTATAAGGCTTAATACAGTCTGTTACAAATATACATATTTGTGAAATTTTCAAGTGTTTACGCATTAAACAGATTTTCAAGACATAAGACATAAGTAATTAACCTACCACCATGTTTAATATATAATGAAAAAGCGTGTCATAAAAAATGCTGAAAGTTACTGAAGGTGCAACGGTCCTGTCTTTTACCTTTTAATATCAGTTGCTTTTGTTACAGCTATGAGAAACAGTTTTACTTACAGACTATACATTTTGCCTCCTAGGCCTACAAATAACAACACCACCTACAGGTCAAAAGTAAAATAAGAACTGGCTAAGATGGGGCTGATTTACCTCTGGCCCAAGCGGGAAATTCCCGCAGCCTCACCTAGTGTGTTGTCAGAAAAAAGCCAAAGACTACTCATATTTATATTCTACTTTCAAGTTTGTCTTAAAACAACTTCAGAATATTGTTGTCAGCAGCAAATCCAGGTGATATGTACATTTTGTACTTGTGGGGAAATTTATTGTTATTGGTTCACGTCCTTTTACTTCCTCTTCATATAGTTGCATGTAAATGTGACAGTGCTGCTAATCCGTTTGAAGCACCTGTTCTGTAACATCTTATACTCTGGTTTGAAAAGTTAGTGGCTCCATTTAAACACCCACCCTCACACTCTCTTTCACACACACGCAAACAGACACACACACACACACACACACACACACACACACAAATGCGCACATGACACATGTACCTATCTTCTTTGATTTCACATGGCCATTTATCTCTGTCATTATCAGCACTTACTAAAATTGCTATAATTATAATTACAGCTTGATTCAAAATTACATTAACCCAATTATACCAAACATTAATGAATGAATGAATCTTAATTATATTCAAAGAACTTTGTATAGTATTACAATAGATTTTTCTTTTTATATAAAGGATGGCAGATGTGTTTTATGGAGCCTGGGGATCTCATTACTTCATCTTTATTCCAAACTGCTTGAATGCACAGAAAACCTCAATGAAGTTATCTGTCTTAAAACTATTGCTTATTGTAGTGAATCAGCAGTAAACACTACTTTACACAAAGGCCCATTTACAGGTATAGGTTAAACATTTCACAAGAGATTAATAACCTGTGAAAGCAATGCAAAATTGTTAAATTTACAGAGTGGCTTTAACATTATGGCAATTCTGTCCTTTTTCGAACTTTTCTGCAAATGTTAGTGATGTAATGGAAAGAATAAGTTTTTAAGGGGTAATAGTGCTTTTGTAGAAAATGAAAAATGGGTGTTTGTATGAAGAAAACAGAGACATGGAACATTGGTCTACATGGCATATGCTGCTTGCATATGTTTAAATGTGTTTTTAGATATAAATTGGTTCAGATGGCCTTGTGAATTGATGAATTATGAATAAACGCATGGCGTTCCCCCAAGGGGAAGAAGTACAAAACATCGCTTTGAGAATTTGAGTCACTCAGAATGTGGCAGAGATGGCTTTCCCTTGTGTAAACCGCCATCCTAGAAGGCCAAGGTTAGGTGAGCGTCAGCCCTGCAGTTGAAATAAATATTTATGTTATTGTTTTCATATTTCCTGTAGTCATACCTCACATTAGGTATTCACTAATTTCACCCCTGCCAACAAAAGAACATGGTTTTGTGGATTTTGTGGGACTGCAAATGTTGTATTTTTATTGCAGAAACAGGAGCCAGAGCAGTTTTATGTCAGAATGCATGAATACTGATAACTAGCGTCCGCACTAAGATGGATGTAATGCATTCTGTAAAGCAGACATGCAGGTCACTGTTTGTGAGCGTGAGGTTCAGACACACATAGGTCAGTGTGATGGATATCATAAGACTCAAAATGAAGGCCAGCTTTGATTTAAGCCTGCTTGTTGGCACACTCTGGAATTTTCCCGATTTTGTTTCCCCTTGAACTGGTTCATTGTTTAGGGATAATGTCTGGTATTGGATTACTATTTAGGATTCAAATGAAACCATGTCATGATCTGAAAGTGTTCCTTGATGTGCTCTCTTGTGGTTTCAGCTGACACTCCCTTTCCAAATTTCTCTTTAATTGAATTCAAATTATTTAATATATTTATTGCGCAATCTGATCGGTCGACTCAGGGGCAACATTTTACGACATCTTGTACTTGCATAACTATGTTATGTGACAAAGAATTTTGTAAGGTTAGCAGACTGCTCCAACTTTATGGCCTCCAACTTTTATCTATGATAGCATTTGATTTTATTTGAGTAATTCTAATAGCCCATTAAAAGTCTAAAATCCATTTTTTTAGAATTACACATTATTTTAAGGAATCAGTGTAAGAAGGATTTTATGTCCTTTCTTCCTTTTTTTTGTCTTCCAGTTTTATTGCAAATCCAGTCATAACCTCCCAGTAGTATAATTTGAGGATGTACTATTAAGACACAGGTCATGTGTCAGTCATTATAGACTATGAGGGGGAAAAATAGCAAACAGGCTGTAACTGGTACACATATAGTCTTTTAACAGCACAGCCAATTACCCCCCAAACAGCCTATTTATGCAGTGTGTTCATTCCCATTAACAGGTTCATTTTTAACTAACTCCTTTGTACTGTCCGGGATTTTAATTAATGCCTCGCAGTGCAGTTGTTGTTAAGAGAATAATTAGCATCCGGGTTATCAATTTACTAAGCAGCCTCGATGACAGGACTCTTTCTGCAGTGTTTGTTCCTTCCTGAACCGACGCGGAGGGCCACTGCTAGAACCACATCCCATTCATCCCCATCTGAACGCCTCGCTAGACAGACGACGGCTCATTTGCTCCTTAATAGAGATGAACTGGTCGGCACAGATCCACCGCCATGGCTGTCCAGCTGTGAGCGCTCGTACCTGGGGCCGAGGCTGGACCCCTGTACGTCCTCCATCTCCTAAGTAATTAATTTCACTCATTATGTGGAGATGCAGTGTGACGAGAACACCTCTCAGGCCGCATCTTCCAATCAGCCTGGAAATGAAGACTTATTAGTCCAGTGAGAAAGGCGAAAATAACCCATGCCCTCAGCTGGGATTGTCTTGGGAACGACTGACGTTTATTGCTGATAGAACGTCTACAGTCAGAATAAACATGTGACAGGCACGGTGTATGCACATACATATCAGTGCAGGCGCCTGTGTTGATTCATCGTGCCACTGGGAACCATGGTGTTCTTTTTGTTTGCTTTATGGGAGCCCACCATACAAAGCTTTCTAGAATCTATTATGTCCTGCAGTCCTAACAAAGCTCCCAAAGCACGCCAGATAGGCCTCTTCTCAACTAGCTGAAATGAAAAGGGGACTGCTGGTCTGCTTATTAACTTTTTTGGCTGTTGTCATAAGTAGGTTGCAACCCATAGGCAAGGAAAAGCTTGAATTATATGTAGTTTTTGGGCCACGCTCATGTTCTACTTAAGTTTGCCAGGCAGAATGAAGGCAGAACAGTGTGATTGGCCTAGAAACATTATACTGTACAGCATGAAAACTTACACACACCTAATTGGTAAGTGTATGAGGGTATTCCAAACAGTTTCTCCCACTGAGAATGTAACTGAAAAGCCTCCGTATTATACTGTGAATAAATATCTTGTAATTGTAAAAACCCATTTGTTTAGTTTAGACGTTGTTTAGTTTTTAGTTCCTATTCTAGGAACTCAAATCCCATAGTGAATGCAGGCTGAAATCTTTAGCTCTTAATCCTCTTTTGGTAATTGCGCAGGGACTTTAAATGACTTTATAGTTTAAAACAATGTCTTCAGACCAAGCAAGAGTATGTTAATATGTAAAAAATATGTGAGCATTATAAAATAATTTTGTTCCAAAATGTGTAAAATGCCATTTTCATTGTCATTTTAATGGGAGTGGACTTTATGCAAGAATATGTCCTATAATACCTATAACTGTTGTTGAAATGTTGATGATTGAAATTCTACTTCTTAGACTTATTCATAAGACATATATTCATATAGACATATTCACTTGCCCTTATTCACTTGTCCTTTTACTGGTGAAAATATCTTATCTTGATAAGCCAGTAATGTTACTAAGCTCTTGTGAGGGATACCTGAACAGAACAGAAGGTCATAAGTAGTGGACCTCTCATGATTTAGCAAAAATGTTAAAAAAAATTATATGTTATTATCTGATGGTGTGGTTTTTTAGTACTGTTTCAGATAGCAGAACAATCTGCACAAAAAAGAACACGGTTTTCAGGTTTTAAAAAAAGGTTGTGGGGTTATTATGATTTATCAAAATGTTTTTTTAAAATACCATTAGGGCATGTCAGTTGACATTGTTAAAATTTGATAAATGTACAATATTTGGCAAATGTATTACAAATGTTTTCTGAATCACAAGCACATTGATTGACCTTCTGTGTATGTGCTATATAAATAAACTTGAACTTGAACTTGAACTTACTTTGTTATTCTCTATGGAAGAATGTGTTGCTGAATGCATTCAGGACATCATACGAAGTATTTAGGCTTTGCTATTTTTTCAAAGGATTCTGTCCAACTCTGTCCAATCAGTGGAGGAAGGTGCTGAACACTATTTGCCAAATGAGCTTCAGTGTACATTTGGGTCAGTCGAGTGGAAAAGGAAGCTACTTTATAGTGGGGCCACATCCCCCTTTCTGCCAGAGGGAGCAGGTCATTCCCTTTGTTTCATCCCAACCATGAGATTTAATTATACACATTTACTTTTCACACATAGCACACGTTTGTGCAAAAGCCCAAGAGCATTTGTTGTAATGGGATTGAAGGCCCTTAAACAGTTGCACTTCTATTGCACTACTTAGGCAACCACAAAAGTCTTTTAAGGCACCCTGCAATGTGCTAGCATAGTTGTAGAAGCTAAACATTCAAAATTCAGTCGCAAGTTGGGAGGGTTGGCCTTTCTTTGGTGTTGATGATGTATGAATAGAAGGCTCCAAATCATCCAGCTACAGATGACTGGAGGGTGACAATCTGGGTGACAGATTGTTGTGCTTAGCATGAGAAATAGGAATAGCAGGACATTTGGGGAGGGGGGGTGGAAGGAAGGAAGGGATCTTTAAACGTAGTAAACCCAAGCTACAACGGGATTTAGTAACTTTTTGTAGTTCACTCCAGCGCCCATGAACAGAAAATTCATGTGGCCCCATTATGTCCTCCTACAGTGGCAGGATGAGCCTTTAAGCATGCCTTAGTTGATGCTGCACTGCCCAAACGGGACAAAGAAATTAATTTCTGTTTACCAAAATCATGTCCCTGAAGTGGTTCAGCATGGCTTGGCACCCTATAGATAACTATTTATTTCGGGAACTTGGCATTCACCACATGATCCTTCCTCACAGTCTCAAGGAGCCACAGGGTTCTGAAAACAACTATAGTAAAAACCTATTGTAATTTATCTCTTTTGATGTGGTATATGGATGTGATATTAGAGACCTTCTTACGACAGGCCAAAAAAAGACCTGGAGCCTAAGGGTGTACTCACACACTCACACTAAACCGGGCCGAGTACAATTGTCCCCCCTCCCCACTCCCCCTCTGGCCCGCACTCACATTAGATTTCTGCATTCGTGCCAGAGCACGCTCACGTCATTATGGTGCGATGGTTTCAGGATAAACAGGAAGAGTGGCGCTCTCGCTGAACTCAGTGGAGTTTTGATCGTTTTTTAAGTCGTTTGGTCCGCCGTGGTCCACAGCCCCCTCACAGCCTGTTCCTCAACAGGTCTATCGCTGTTGTGGCACGAAAAAGCACTACATGCGAACTGCGGCCGAGTCCAACTGAACCGTGCTCTGGCTCACCTCTTCCAAGCGGGCCAGGGACGGTTAAACGAACCGCGCCCGGGCACAGAGCCCTCACACTAGTCAAACCAACCACGCTTTGGTGGTCAAACGCACTCGTACACCCTAAGACTGAAATATCTATTAGAGTGTGTGCTCTCAGAGATCTCCTTACAATCTGAGGAGTATACATACAGATAATCAGAAATATTACAATTATTATATTGACATGACCCCAAGGAAGAGGTGAGACCAAGAACTGTTCTGTAAAACATGAAATGTTCTTTTACTGACTGAATGCATATTTATGGGATCATGCATTGGCTGGTTGTTAGACAGAGAAGCCAGAGCCTCAGCAGAAGGTCATCAATTAAGAATTTTGATTACAGCAGTTACCTATAGCAACTTGTTGGATCGTTAAATAGTCACACATTCAAAGTATTAATCATAAAAATATCACAGAACTTGATACATTTTCTGCAGAGTTTTTATTTGATTTATTTATTTCTATTTCATATTGTAACATTCAAAACGACGGGGCTTGGCACATGGTTTTGAGAATGCAGACAAGAACACAACAAAAATATAAATCCATTGTCACTACACAACCCTCCTCTGAGGTGACCCAGTGACACATGATTAGAAACTCTTATAGCACCTTTAACTGTAACAGAACACTTGTTGCACCTATTAACATAACACTGTTCAGCTTTACACCAGATCTGAAGGCAAAAGTGTGGCCTGTAGCGGATGTCCAGGGCAAGGTGGTCACCATCCCAGAACTGGAATAGTACCTCAGACTGTTTGTGAAATACTTCATGCCTATGAGGACATAATGGTTGATCAGACTCAGGATATCAACCACCTTCCTCTCCACATAAGGACAAGACTACAGTGACTGCACAGGTGTACAGGAATGTTTTTCTGACCCTTATCTGGAAGAAGCAGACATTGTGGCAGCAAAAGTAAAATCCTTGTATGAATTCAATCAATTTTATTATATAGCACTGTTTTGTTGTCACAATGCACTTTTGAGTAAGCCAAGAGGCGAAGAAAAACTCCTTAAAGCTGAAGGAAGAAACCTCAAGAGGAACGAAGACTCAAAAGGAGAACCCATCCTCCTCGCCCCGTAGAGAGAGAGAACAAGAGTCTCTATGGTGATAAATAAGAGTAGAAGGCCTTCATGTACAGACTTAATCACTATTGAAAAAATTGGCCATTTATGGCAAACAGAGTCTGAGTGAGGAGTTACAGTTAAGAGTCAGTATAGGTTGTTTTTGTTGGAGTGAGGAAGAGGTTGAGAGTCTCCAGTCCACAGCAACAGGCACCTCGTTGTCTTAGCTACCTGAAAGGGGTCAGGTCCTAATGATCTGTGCACTGCGCTCAGCACTCACCACCACAACTTCCATGGGACTAACAGCTGCCAGTGAAGGTCACCATTCCCCCGTCCAGTCTAATATCCATTGTGCCCCCAGCTCGCTCTATACTTTGGCCAGTTCTCCATTGCTCTGATGAAATCTCTCTGCTGCAGAAATCACAAGAATCGCCCTTGTCCAGTATGATTTCTTGCACAGAACACTTCTCTTGCCTCTATTCCTTGCCCCCCAACCGTTCACAGTAGGTTAGGTGCAATGTTCCTCTATGCAGGGCTTATGGGATAAAAGCATTTAAGTGAAGCTGCCTTTCTCTTTTATTTGGTGGAGCTGCTCTTGAGGGCAGATTTTCTGTGAATCACCTTGCCTTCTGCTTCTTTGAATTGCATCAAGCAGATAAACAATGTGTGGTCTGTGTGCAGAGTGAACACATGTGTTGAGTCCAGCCACAACAACCTGAAGCTCATGCCAAGGAATGTAATAGTTTCATTCTTCTTGCTAAGGCAGTGGCTGTGGAAAGAAATACTTTCTTTTCTTTTGTGACATTACGGCTCTCATCGCCTTGTTATCGACGTTTGTGCTGACAGTGTAAGGGCTACTCGACTGAGAGAAGGCCAAGGCTAGGTGCACTGGAGAGCCAGTTCTGCTATGTCAGGCCTTTAAAATGTTGTTCTATTGTTAGTCACCAGGTTTTAGACCCAGTAATTGCTAAATCAGCAAGAGATCATTAAATAAGCCACTACATATAACAGCTCATCAGATGGTTATATATCCTCACATTCAAAGCATATAATTTTGGGGATGCAAAGGAGATAATACAGCACATATGAAACTCCACCATCTTTATATTTTGTTTTGAATCACCTTTTTGGTCCAAAAATTATTTTATGCCTGACAGATTTTGGCATGTTGAGTAGAATAAATTAAAGAAATGGGAACAAATATTTTACTGTGACAGGCTGCAAAGTGCCTAAAGATTAAATTAGCCTAGATAAAGTTCCAGCCACTAAACATTCAGCACCACAAGTATACTGATCACCGCCTGATCATTGGAATAATCTGCTCCTGGTTCTTCACTGGTTCAGTCTATAAGAATCCTTCAGGAAGCCTGGAGAACTGTACATATGGACATCATTATAAAAAATATATAGAAAAGGAAATTAGAGTCTTTAGCACCACACAAATGTAAAGCCTAGAAGTGAGATTTTAAATTAATTTGGGATGTACAATTGCTTTCTAATTAGGTTTATTTAGGCTAATTTGAAATGTCAACCTTAATTACAACTCAAATGTCTTTGGGCAGTTGAGGCGTAAAAAGTCAGCCTTTGCCCTATAATTGAACCCTGTTAGGGTAAATTATTTTTCTGTTCAGAAAAACCACAAATTACATTCATCCCTGCAGTCATGTATTATTACTAACTTGTACTGCACATAGCAATTACATCCTTTTAGGTGTCAGTGACCCTCCAAAAAGATTATAGTTCCATAAGACATTTGAGTTGTGTGAAGGAGTGATAGGTTGCTGTATAGGGGCTACTCCAAGGGATATATATCTGCAGGATTATGTTACGAAAGCACATTTTCAACAGAGATGGGTTTTCTTCTTTCATTTTCTGACTCACCCTCTCATTCTTTCCCTCTCTTTAGGCTTGATTGAGTGGAGGGTTTGATTTTATCTTTCTGCAAAGATGGTCTACTCACACAGGCTCACTTCCTCTCCTGCTGAGCGCCACAACCTATCATTTATTTCTTTTTTTCCCCGTTTTTTAACGTTCTTTCATTAAGGCAAATGAAGAGCAGTGACAGGCTTCCAAGTTCGAGAGAGGTTCAAACAAACGGGTTTAATGGATACCTGCAGCTTTGGTTAATTGCAGGCTGCTGCAATTCATTTTTTAAATCAGTATCTTTATGAGTGACAACCATTCCATGCCAGTGTCTGCTTCATTCTGCTTCATGATGTATTTAATAAAAACACTGCTGCAATCAACACTCTCCTCTCGCAATGTGACCAGTTGGATGGCAAAACACTACTACAAGTACATTAAAGGTAATGCCCTCATGCCAAAAAACGTTTGCAAAGCTGTCACTGACTTTTGTCACACATTAAAGCAACTACCTTGCAAATTTCTTTCTCATGTGCACCTAAAAAGCTAAAGAAGGCATTTCTGACTAGATTATATACAGTGAAAGACAATCCATTTACATAAACGTTACTTAAATTGGAGTTCAAACTATGGATAAAAGATGGATATGTTTAGAAGATGATACTCTTGACAAGAAGGCCTGGTAGACCAACAAACCTATCCCCATCAGATAAACAGGAAAAATGGAAAGCACATTTTCTCTAGAACACCAAACCTGGACCTGAGATGCGGAGGAAGATTGCATACGGAAACAGTTTCTATTATACTGAGTCACTGAGGCTTCTGTGTATTTTGTTAAAATAGGTGCTTTCTGCTTTTTCCCTGATGCCGAGTACTGAAAAACTTGTACTTAATGGCTGTTTTGAAAAACAGGAGATCTCTGACTTTTGCTCATTAATTGTATATTTTAAGGGTGTAACTTGCAAAATAAACAGGCAAACCAGCAAATTACATTCTCTAGACTCTGCCTATGGACCTGATCCACGTTTACATGTATCAGACTGAGAAAGTCTCAGTACAGCACTCCACAGTCTACCCATCACCTCTATTATCTATTATTTCTCCACTATGCATCAAATGCCTTTCTGATAGGGGGCTGTATTTCCACTACCTTTGAGAGTGTAAACCACTTTCCATATGCCTTATATTTTCTAGTGGGATCTTGAAAAAAATGTAAAAAAGACCCTGTTGTTTTCGTCAAGGGCCTTCCTTCTAGGGAATTGTGTTTCCCTAAATTACAAACTTGAGTGGCTCCTTTTAAAAGCTTGAAGGCACGTTTGACAGTCTCTGCCAACAGTTACCTTCTGGCAGAGACATTTTTAACACTCTCCTTTATGAAAGATTACAGGCTGTCTTAAAAGAAAAAGACAAGCTAGTAGATGGGTCAGTAACTATATGTATAATACGTAAGTATGTGAGTAGATTCTAACTGAAAAGTCTTGAATCTTGAATCTACTTACAGATCTACTCACATACTTACATATTTTTTTATTGTACTGTTTTATTCACTTATCGTTTTTGTTGCATGTGCTATATAGCTCTCATAGTGGGTGGGTGGATGGGTCAGGTGATTGTGTTTTGTGTTCTGTGTTGGCCCAAGTTTAAAGTCATTGAAAAAGATTTTATATTCTCGACTTTGAAGTGTAAATCACGCTCTGCTCTTCACCCGTGATTCTCATTCTTTCTGTGCCCAGCATGTTCTCTGCAGCTCGTGCTTCACTCCCTGCTCTGTCAGTCCCATCATACACACTAACCAGTCATAGACGTACCTGATAAGGTTTCGCTTCGTATGTTGATTGACAGGTCATCCGGTTGGTATGAAGAATTCCCGTGGAGAAGTGTATACGTCCTTGTCAAATATTCAGCACTACTCTTCTCCTTCCACTCTCTAACTCTTTTCCCTCTCTTTCCCATTCACACACACATTCTGCACTGCAGACTCCATGTATGTGTACTCAATGTATTTGTAATACTCAGACCTCGAACACAAATACATGATCGTTTTTTGTTGCCGTTCTTTAGGAATCATTGTAATATCATAATAGTAATTTAAAGATTCTCTACAAATAGACTGTTTTGACTGATAACTGAATGCCTGATCCAGATTTGTAGGATCATTTTGATCATTTTTTTCTCCCATTATATCAAGCACAAAGGATGTCTGTCCAACGGGCAAAACCAGATTTCACTAATGATAATTGTTCCATGTTTGGTTTGGATAATTGGATTATCAGTGAGGAGTAATGAGCCTGCTTTTCAGGAGCACAGGTGTGGGACGGCATGTAAGCCCTCATTAATACGTTCTTTTACTGAAAAGTTCAATAGTCTCACAAACCCTTCATTGACAATTCGTATTTCTGAAAATGACTCTCGGGCCTCGTTCTAAACTCATACAGCCTACCTGAAAAAAGTAACAATGAAGACGGAGGCAAAACTTTATATTGATTTTCCTCAAGACACAAAAGGGAGGGAATAACGACAGGAGGATCTTCGTAAAGACTTGTCTATATGTGAGGTAATAATGAAAAATATTAAAGTGCTTTGTGGCATCCAATTCCCCTGTGCTAAACTGTATTAGCTTAGCCATATTAAAGTTTTGTAAGTTGTAGTCAGCAGTATTTATAGTGCACTTTTGTCAATGTTTCTCCAGTGAGCCTGAGTGCATTCTGGAGACAGGTAGCTTAATGGATGCTCAGCTGATGATATCAAAATTACAGGTAACTGGACTGGAAGTGGTGAACCCTGGGGAGATAAGAGACCAAACAGACTATTAGTGTGTTCTTTAGAACCAGGCACACTTATTTCACTCTGAAAACACTCTGGACCAGTATTATGTCCAGACAGTGACACTAGTGGCAATAGTTTACAAAAAGACCTTTATTATTGGATGTTGTAGTCCATTAATTCATATTTGTTTAATTAGTTTCATGTTGCAGGCCATATTATAAACCAAAATGCAAGATGGTGATTTCTTATAGTTGCCCTAGGAAAATGATTAAACAATTTAAAGCAGCATCAACAGAGGTATGGATTAATCATTTGAAGTGTGTGGCAAGTTTTCTACATAGTAACACTAGGAAGACAGTCTGATGTTTTTTAAACATGTCAAATGCGTTAGAAGTCTTGACTGGGGATTTTCATTACTCTAGTGTGTTTTGGCCATTTGACACTGGTATCCAATATGCACATATATGTTCAATTATACATTTGTGGTGACATATGATGTAGTTTAGTGCACAGCCCAACTGCCACTTATGGAAATGAAGCCTATGATGTCCGTAAAGACATGACTGGATGAGTTTGGTGTGGAAGAACCCACACAGAGCCCTGACCTCAACTCCATCCAACACCAATGGGATGAACTGGAACGGAGATTGCGAGCCAGACCTTCTCGTTAAATATCAGCGCTCAGAATCAATGAACTTAAATTTGCACAGCCTTCCAAGATGAGTTGAAGCGGTTATAGCTGTGACCGACTCCAAATTAAAGTTTCTGTTGGTGTAATGGCCAGGCGTCCCGATACTTTTGGATCTAAGGTGATTCTACTGATTGCACAGTATGGGGTATGGATTGTGTATGGCGTTATGATTCTGTCTTGTGTCACACCATCATCTCTTACCTCTGACCACTTATCTAAGCACTTTCACAGCCTTTCTTTTGCATGATTTGGTGACGTTGAGAGAAAAAAGGCAGACTTCCTGTGGTCATTGAGTAACACTGAGTGAATGCCATTCACGGCATAAAATGTTCAGTGACTGGGACAGCACAGTTCAGTGCAGTGGCGAGATTAAAGCTGGACAATATTTTACTTGCAATTTGCAAAAATGTTTAGTTTGTCAATTCAAATCAAGTATGAGAGAGATGAAATTAACTTTTATGGAAATAAGTCTCTATGTATTGTTGCTGCTTGAACAAAACCTTGCATCACCATTTTTGTGTTTCTTCCTTTTTTTATTGGAAAACATAAGATTACCTTTTACACTGTCAAAGGTTTATAATGATTGGAAAAGATATTTTTTTCTGCTGCTCCTGTAAAGTTGCCTGATAAGGTTTTGTTCTGCTGATAATATGATTTGTTCTCAGTTAATTTAGTTAGCTGTGTAGACAATAAAAATAAATTAAGTCAAGGAACGATTATGAACAATACATAGTGATTTCCGACCTACAAAGCTGGTGTTATTGGATGTTGTAGTCCATTAATTCACATTTGTTTAATTAGTTTCATGTTGCAGGCCATATTATAAACCAAGAGCCTCAAACAATTGATCTCAATTCATGGTACCCCTCTGGGTATTAAGTGTGTAGGTGGGTGTATATTTAAGTTGGAGAATCATTTATGGTCATTTTGAGTCTTTTGTTTTGGGGTGTTTATATGGAGGGCAGTATATATGGATTCTCTGAATAGGAAAACATGGCCTCACATTGTGTGTGTGTGTGTGTGTGTGTGTGTGTGTGTGTGTGTGTGTGTGTGTGTGTGTGTGTGTGTGTGTATTGATGTCCTCTATCCAGACTGGTCTCTCTGGTTGTTGAGGTCTCAGGTTGGTATTAAGCATTTCCCCCCCACCTGTACGGCAGATGCTACTGCTGGTTATTTGCATCCTTGTAATCTGGTACATGACACTGCCAGACACCTTCTAGCCTTAATATCCTGCCACACACGCACACAGATTACATGCAACACCTTCAAGAGAGTGCGATCAGACTCTCATTTACACCTCCCCATAACACTAATAAAACAGAACATTAAAGGCACAGGACGATTGACCTTTTCAGCAACATACAGAACTGCTAATGAACAATCAATCATTTAAGGATCATTCACATACTTAATTTATCTTTCTTTATCTTTCTTATATTTCCATGTCGTAATTCAATAAAAGATGGCATTTGAACGCGTTTTATCTACATCATTGAGACATAGGCCGCACATATTCATGATAATTGCGGCATTCTAATTATCCTTATAGCTCTATGCATCCTGTGGCATGGCGATTGCATACAAAACACAGTAACCTTTATGATGTTGAAGAATGGAATGAGGGTGCACATCTGTTCAATTTTTTATTAAACAGTTTCCGACACACATATACACACACACACACACACACCTATAGCATAGGTCTGGGATTAACCTTTCCCAAATGCTAGCTGAGAGAGGGCCAGGAAAAGTCATTACACTTCCTTTTCTATGTAATGTGATATTTGAATCATTTTGCCCATGAAGGGCTCCAATTAAAACCATAAGTTACACCACACTGGTGGTTGAAATCTCAGACAAGACCCAGGTAATTGAGATGGAACATATGTCTTGGTGTACTATTATCACTGCAAATTGGTTTGTCTTTTATAATAACCTCCAGAAAATCACACACAGACACACAAACAAAGACACACATTAATTTCTGGTAAAAGCTTCAAGTTCTTTACCCAGGTAAAAGTACAAAAGTGCAGGTATCAACCTGTAATGCACTTTCTAATGCACCTTTTCATACGGTGTAGTTTTATTACTGAGAAATGTGTTCTTATAATCTGTTTGACTTCCTAAATTTGGCATTGTCGCCCTTTTCCAAACAAGTGCACATGATGGTGGGACTTAAAAAGAAATCTACAGAATTGTAGCAAAAGTAAAAGTAATAAAATCATATATATGACCAGTAAAGGTGTGCATTTACTTACTTCCAATCCAATGTGGCAGTGCAGGTGGTCTTTTTGCTGCTGATAAATGTGCCAGGTCAAGGCAGCAGGTAGCTGAGTGTCTCAGGGGAATTTAAGTCCAGCTCGAACTTAGTGAAGTGTGATCTTTCAGGTCCACCCCGCTGAGCTTCTCTCCTCAGAAAGTCAGATTTACCCTCAAGTGTTGCCCTCTCCTGTGGGTATGTGAGTGAAGTATGCATGCTAGTGTCTTTTTGCTTAAAGAGTATTCCCATTTGGCTCTAGCTTGTAACAGACTGGAATGGAGCTTTATTAGGTTTAGATTACGTTATTGATTTCTGTTTTAATGAAGTAATCAGTAATCTGTGAAAGAACACAGTTGGGGTATATCCAACCTTGTTATAGGTACAGTTGGGACTTCTGCTGTCCAGTTGCTTTCCAGGTCCATTAATTCTAAATGCATTCTCAAGTGAATGCTCTGCTTCAACCACTTTGCACTCCCTGCTCCTAAACCTGACCATGACACCGGGGATATTGCATTGTAATACATAGACTTTAATATAGAATTTACTTCAACTTAGATTTTTAATACAGCTTCCACTCTTCTTGGAAGGCTTTCCACAAGATTTTGGAGTTTCTGTGAGAATTTCTGCCCATTCATTCTGTAGAGCATTTATGAGATCTCTGTTCCAGTTCATCACAAATACATTGGATGGTGTTGAGGTCAGGACTCTGTGTGGGCCAGTCAAGTTGTTTCACCCTGAACTCTTGTGGAATAGAAAAGGTTCTTCCCCAAACTGGGCCCACAAAGTTGGAATCAGGGCGTTGTACAGAATGTCTTGGTCTGCTGAAACATTATGATTGTCCTTTTCTGGAAGTAAGGGGTCTAGCCCAAACCCTGTGCCCCATTACATTTGTTCATATCGTGTATCTCCAGCTGTCATATCTTCTGGCACAAACACATTCTGATGCTTGCTTTTTAACAAAAAAACATTACCCTATTATGTGCTTCAAAAGTTCAAAGTTGTTGATCTCACTTAGTTGTGTTCCTTTGTCTAGACTGTCTACAAATGGTTTTAGATCCATGGTCACCAGCCTTGCTGCTGGACGTCTACCTTCCTAAAGAGTTCACCCACAATCTGCTTGATCCTGATCCTCAGTTTGTTGGCCTCACTGGCTTAGAGCTTTCCTCCGTTCTGAAAGCTCTAAGCCAGTGAGGCCAACATCCTGCCTTTTAGCTTCTAGGATATACATTTCAAAGGCCATTCTGACCTCCTTCTTTACTGGTACATTACTGCTTTCATTAGTTACTGACCCTTGAGAAGGTTTCTCAGAACTGTTTAGCATTACATTTGCAGCCGCACTGATAATTGAATTTTAATGCTCTATTCAAATAATACAGATCCGGATTTGAGACTCAGTAGCACATGACTTAATCCAAACAGCAACAAATGTTAGGTACTGAAAGTCTTAGTCCAATTTATATATATATATGTTGATTTTTAATTATTTACTCTAAAGACTGAGGGGATAATTTTAGAATTTACAGACCAAAGGGGGAGTTTTAATCATCTTGTTTGGTAAATTTATGTGAAACACAATAATTTTAAAAAAAGCAAATTAATTGTATTTATATATTTTTTTACCACAAAGTAGAACAGCAAACATCAGCCTGATAAAACTGAAAAAATACATCTGTAGTACAATTCAGATGAACTTTAGTTCAAATAATTCATTTGAACAATTTGTGTTGAATGATATATTTCTCTCTATGTTTCCTCTTGGCTATATTATTAAATTATGTATATGCTACTAAACAGGGCTAAGTCACTTGTCACGGCTGTCACGCTTGTCACGTTGCCGTGCTTTCCCCCAAGGATCACAGAGGCAGGTATCAATGACTGTGGTTTCTTTATCTTTATTTTTAAACATATACAAATAACATAAACCTGGCTCGAGGGCCGATACGTTTGAAAACAGAAAGGCAGGAGTAGTACAAGGGTAACTGCAATGCAAAAGTGACGAAAATGCAACGATGGGCCGACGCTGAGGTCCACATAAACTGAACTTAAATACAGAACATGACTCAGACAGAAACCAATCACGAAACACAATCACTTAAACTGAATACAAGACGCTGAAATCGGGACACGAGACACAAACATCCACAAACGTCAAAATAAAAGTCCCCAAAACAAAACCAAACACAGTGACCCCATGCCGGCCACTGGCCGAGACATGACATTACTCCAAGAGAGTAACATAGAGAGTAATGAATTAATATATTCATATGCACAGTAATTAAGAAATTCAGAGATAATATTGCTATTGGAATATAGGAAGAAGACCTATAGCGCTTTTTTACTTAAATCTGTTATTGTACATAAAGTCTGTGTTTACTCTTGCTGTACTTAACATGGGATTAAAGGTCAAGGAAGGTTAAGGAAAAGTGATTTTTGCTGAGCAAGCTGTTGTCAATTGAATATGCTATAAAATGTTCTGAAATTATGACATCTAACCTTTTCCCTGCCTGAGAATGGACATTGCTGGATGTTATGGTCAGCATTCTGAAGGGCTGATCAGCCCCGAGAGGGTTTTTTTCCATAACCTTTACTTGCTGACGGTAAGGTTGAGGAATACAGCTCCCCTCCATCAGGCAGACAGGGAGCTCATCTTGGAGGTGAAGAGAGTTTGAGATTACCATCAGAGGATAAACAAGCTCTCACCATCCAATCCATCCATCTTGACATTTTTCCCATGTTCCCTGTAACCCCAGCACCTCATCCCCTTCCAATCCTGAGAACTCAGTGAAAGGCCTGGATCAGCCAATTCCACAGGTCACTGCCTCGATTCCTGATTCTCCACCTTCACCACCGCCTCTCTGTCGCAGCTAGTCAAGAGTCTGTTTTATATACAAGCACTGAGAACAGGTTTAGGTCTCCGGTAGGGACCACTGAAATGACCGATGCAGCCAATTAAGATGTGCAGTCATTAAAAAAAAAAAAGTTTCAAAACTCACTGACCCTGACCTGGGAACAGAGGGCGTCTGATACGTCTTGTTGCGTGTGTGACATTAAAGAGAAATTCATTAGTGTTCCTCATCAGGTGCCCTTCATGAGTGGGTGGAGGAGTAGAAGGATGGAAATATGGACAGATGGATGGACCTGGAGTGTGGTCTGCTAAAAGTGAGAGAGCAACTGGGCAATCAAAAAGCAACCTACTGTTCTGCTGAGCTTTTTAATAAAAAAAATGTCATAAGACACTGAAAAACAGAAGTGGGTGTCTTTTTTTTTTAGTGAGAAAAAAAGTGGCATCACAGTCACAACATTTGAAACTTTGTAATGAAAGTATGAGCGCTTTTACAACTTATTTAAGGTGGAAGTATGGAGATGTGCCTGAAAGTAAAAAAAGGCTTCTACATTTTAAAACAAACTAAAATGAAAGAAGTGCAAAAGTAAATCCTTCAACACATACATTAACAATAAATTAAAAGGTCCTTTGTTTGCGGTGTGTGATGCAGTGGTGTGTGGTATGGTGACTAATTAGCCTTGCCCCATGCTAAACTAATTAAAAAGCCTAAATAAAAAGAGATAGATTTATAAATACTACAATAGTTATATAAAATAGTTATTACTTGGTTCAAAACGTGGCAGAACAGTATGATGATAATATTATTAACTCTTTTTCCAAGTTGTACTTTGGCTGACAGCTAAACAGGCAGAAACTTGACCAGCTTGTCCAGCCTCCACTATTATGTGCATTCTGGTGCTTTTTCTGTCCAATTACTTCTAATTATATCCATTCAGCAGAAATGTGTAATTCGGTGACAGTGACAATGCCTATTTCCAAGGGTTTTAAAATAAAGAGGCACGTCTGTGTTTTTGCGTACCTCACTGAAATGAAAAAGTTTTACTTGACATGCTCTGTTCTGGTGAATGTGAAGGCAATTTTTAGTGACAAGGTACTAAATAGTATGTATGAAAAAGTACACAACCATATGATGAAGTAATATGCGGATTGAAATAGTTGTAGAAAGAGACTAGTAGGACAAATAGACAAAATCTAAACTGCTAAGGACTAAAGGGATTGCACAAACTGATGTATCCAACTTTCAGTAAACCACAATACAAATGAATAAGACTATAAACATTTTTTCTTACAGATTGTTGGGTGATGATTTAGCATACTAATACTTCACCAATCTGCACAAAACGCAGGTGGGCCAATATGTAATAAGACATTTGTGTTCTAGGTGGGTGTGTCACTTTGTGTTTTCAAATATATAAAATCTGTCTGACGAGTTGACCTCTAGTAGGCGCATGACCGTGGTTTTTTATCATTAATTTATGGAGTAGCCCCACTGAGTGAATAACATTGATGGAAATATCAGGTGCTTAATGAGCCAATGTCTTGTAACATAGAGGTTCATTTTTCACCACATTCGACACCATCACTTCTACATTCTTTAGAAGCACACCAAATTTTGTCCATGGACTGCTGCAACTTACACATTTCAACATCAAGGGCTGCTTCTTCTATCTCCTTAACAACTGTCACGTCTCCCCACGCTATCTCAAGGTGAGCAGGGAAACAGGCATGAATCCATTTCGGCGTTTTTAAGGCTTTTTTATTAAAGAAGCAAACAGAAATAGAGGGAATTGCCTCGGTGGACCGACAACCTAGTCCACCGACAACTGAACTTGAATGCAAATCATAATCACAGCACTCCCCAATCACCACACTCCAGTGTTCCTCATTTAACCATTCACAGGTGGCCATCCACCCACATAAACCCCTAAACCCCTTACAGCACCCCCCTCTCAAAAACGCGCCTCTGGAGCGTCAAAACCAAAAAAACCCCCCCACATGTTAAGGGAGGAAGGGAGGGAGGGCGGGAGATGGCGGTGTCAAAGGGCAGCGTCCCATGATCCTCACCCTGTCGCCTCCCACTAAGCTTGTCTCCTGGCTGGCACATACCCAGCTCTGGCGACCTGGGTGGGTATCACTGGACCTGCCCCTTACCATTGTCCTTATGTACGGGGCCTCCTCCCAGGAACACCTCACTGTCTCTGCAGACTGTTCCTCCTCCTGGGAGCCCCTCGGCTGGGAGCTCGTCCCAGTCACTCAAGTTCAGGCCCTTTAGGCAGAGCCCTCTCATGCCCGCTGGTGTGGAGTCTTCTCTATAGGCCCCCTCGTGGCTCTCAGTGAGCCCTCCGGAGCACCCTAGCATGAGTCCCTCTCCGCAGGCCTCCTCCTGACTCACAGTGAGCCCTCCGGTGACTACTAGTGAGAGACCCTCACTGTTTGCCTCCCTGCAGCCTCCAGTGTGCCTTTCCTCCCCCAAAGCCCTTGCAGACCTCAGTACCACCCCCCAAAAATGTTTAGGAAGCCCCCCCCCCTTCTGAGGAGATGGTACCCCATAAACCCCCTCACCTGACCTCTCTTTGGGCCTTTCTATGGGGCTTATGTGGGCTCTAGACCTGCTTACAGGGCTTGCTGCTTCTGCTACCCACCCTCCAGGAACCCCACTAACCATGCTACGCTTGATATTAGGGACTCTACCTGCTCTGTGCTGATGTTAGCTAAAGGGGTAACTGAGGTGACAGCAGTAACGGGGTTGGCAATTGGATTTAAGCTGCTAGCAGGAACTATGGAGCTAGCTAGATCTACTCCTGACCCTACTCTGCTATACTGGGCTGGTAGGGGAATCAGAGGCTCTACAAACAGGCCCTGCGGCTCCTCTAATGAACCGAGTAAATCTGGCTGTGTTTGTTCTCTTTTCCTAACCCCTCCTATAACTCCCAGGTCACTATCTAACCTACCTGCTGTTTGCTGGAAGCTGAGGGACTGACTCAGGGACCCTGGAATGCATGTGTGAGGTGCAGGGACAGGATGCTGATGTCTAGGAGCAGGCATGGGACGCAGATGCCACGTTCACTCTGAGTCGGTTGCTCTCTCTTGCTCTGCATCGGCTGTGCCGTTGTCGCTCGGGAGCGATGCTTTTTCTCGGGGGTTCACATCATCCCCACGACTGCTTGGGTGCGCTGCTCCACCCGGAGCTCTCGACGCTTGTGAGCATAGCAGCTGCCCATATTCCCCCTGGAGTAGGCGGTCATGTCACGCTCGTGGCTCACCCGCATCCACTGGGCGAGCTTCTCCCAATGCCATGCCTGCTCCTCCGGTGTGTCCTTCTCTCGTGCCAGAGGAGCGTGGCTTAACCCCTTTGGTTCCGTTGTTTTCTTGACGGAGCCCGCCCGAAAAGGAAACCGCAGGTGCCACTTTGGGTTCACCCTTGAAGGCGACCCGGACACGTGACGGAGCCAGGAAGTGCTGGAGGGAGTCACTGACTTCCCAGGCCGCTGGTGAGCGAGAGGAGCCCCAGAGTGGCGCAAACTTCCACGCTGCTTCCATCGGCGAACTGTGGCTCCCTCGGCTTGCATCTCAGTGAGCCCAATTGGGAGCCTCCTCACGGTACGGTCGGCGACATGAGGGTCCACTATCCGCTCCGGGTTGAGAGTCGGGGATCCCCTGATCCACCCACTCACCCAGCAGCCTAGGTCCTCATCGTCACTCGATGAACTCCATACACCGCACAGCTGGCTCATGAACTGGCTCATCCTCGCCGACTCCTGGCAGAGCTGGTCCCAGCCAGCCTCATTCCAAACACTGCGAGGGTCTTGATCAAGGCATTGTGTCTTTTGGGAAGGTCGGTCTATCTGTCACGTCTCCCCGCGCTATCCCAAGGTGAGCAGGGAAACAGGCATAAATCCATTTCGGCGTTTTTAAGGCTTTTAAAAAAGCAAACAGAAATAGAGGGAATTGCCTCGGTGGACCGACAACCTAGTCCACCGACAACTGAAATACAGAACATAATCACAGCACTCCCCAATCACCACACCCCAGAGTTCCTCATTTAATAATTCACATGTGATTCTGAAGAACTGATTCCCACATTAAACAGAACTGAAACGCCAAGGCCTCTAGTGGCCATCCACCCACAAAACCCCCTAAACCCTTACAACAACTAGCTACAACACTTTTATCTCAGTTTCCTTGACATGGTTTGGTCTATTGTCAATATTTGCTTCATCTTTTGTAACATTTACAAAATTTGACCTCTTTTACCTCTTGAAGAGGTACGATTATTCAGCCTCTTGCTACTTGGTCCGGTTCACACATTCTGCTTGGGCCCTGCCAACCTCCTCTTATTCTCTCAACTTCTGCTGAATGGGGGATGTCCAGTTTTATTTTGAATTGCAAAACATTATATTTGACCCAAATCTCCCAAAATAACATTTAAGGATAGTAACAGGCTATAAATATTTTTAACCCCTGTGTTGATTATATCTACACACATACACACACACACACACACACACACACACACACCAGTTTAATGAATCCATGGCACCATCAAAGCAGGAGGCAACAAAACAGTAGACTTGACAAGGCAACTACTGTAACTGATTCACAGTTGCAACAAACTTCTACTGGAGGCAATTCAGCATGAAAGCAATCATTTGTATTGATTACATTGTTCATTTACATTGCAGTGTTCATGTCCATCATTACATGCCTGGACTGTCAGCATATGTTTACATGAAACATTGATTTTTGTTGTTCTGCCAGAATATTGAACGGGAGCAGAAATGTGCCTATTCTAATTGGGAGCTATTTGGTCATGGTGTGAAAAGTGCTACTGTAATGTATGTGGTTTACCTGTAAGTATTACAGGCTGTTTCAGACTTTGCAGGGAGCTGAAGAACTTGCTGGTGACAGGACTGAGAATGAGATTAGAAAAAAAGTTGCGGCAAAACAGCTGTCCTTTCATTAGTTATATCATGAAGAAATACTTCTGCACTGTCCTCTTTAACAGTGGCGGAGCACCGAGCACAGTTAACTTTCTAAAGGTTACACTGAACACCTGCAAATGAGCCAGTGTGGACCACAGAGCCATCAGAGGCTATAAATCTTCATTTTTATCCAGCGGTACTGAGCTGTGACAGGGAGCCAGGATCAAAGAGGGGCAGAGCAGGCATCCACAAAGGGATGAAGGAAGGAAAAGTTTGAACACTCTGTGTCCTTTTCTCCTTTAGTGACGGCCAGCATTAGACCGCTTTGGTATCTCATTACCTATTAAATGAAATAGTTTGGTGAATATCATGGATTAAACATGACCCAAGTATATACATAACTCAAAAGAATGTTGCCTATATGTATCATCAGTGTGTATGTGTGTGTGAATATACAGCTCTGGAACAAAATAAGAGACCCATGGGCGTCGTTAGGTCTATTTTGGGGGGTCTGAAGCCCCCCCAAAATGATCCCAAGCCACCCTAAATATATAGTCATTATACTATTTTTAAACATTTCATACAAGATATCACTGAGCGCAGATACACACTTTACAAATAGAAACATGACTATGAATTGAAATGAAAAATAATAAGTTTAGCTATCATTATTGAATTAAAATGTCCTGGCTATTGAAGCTGCTGTAGGTAGCAGGCAGGTATTAGGACCAAGGCAAATAGCTGTTCATTGCCTTACTTTACTTTAGGTTTGGTGAAAAGTTTTCAGCCCTCAATACACGCTAATTCCTTCCTACTACCCTTGGGTCTAAGCCCCCCCTTGTCTTTCCATCCTAGTGACGTCCCTGTTTTGCGGTGTTTCTGTTTCTTTCTCCACATGTTCTGACCCATCTGTACTTATCATGCATCTCTTTAGAGCTAATTTCAGCATTGTTTACATTTTTTACCCTTGATGTACAATTTACGCAAATTGCTGAATGTAGGTAAAACACTTAAGTAGGCTTAATGTAGTCCCCATTTTTATGGATTCTAAAATATTTGCACATTTTAGGACAAAGCAGTGATTAGGATAAAATTACAACAGGCCAGCTTAAACATAAAGTTCAGCCATTTCAGTGAGTCAACAAAGACCACACTTTAAAGTCCTGGGACATACCACACAAATACACACACACTTTCACCCATTCACCCATCTATCAAGCCATTCACTTCATCTGGAACACATTGCACTTAAAAAGCATCTCAGATCATCAGATGTTGAGAGCGAGTGAGAGAGAGAGAGAGACTCAGAGATAATGAATGAAAGAGAGTGATCATAAGAGAAAGAGTGAGAGGGAGAGAGAAATAGAGAGGAGAGAGAAAGGAGATAGGCAAAAGGGGAAGATAGAGGGAGAGATGTTTGGGAGGCAAGAGAGAAAAAGAGAAAGAGAAACACGTTTGGACAAGGGGAAGACGAGTGAGCAAAAGAGATAAGATACAGAATAAAAAAGACAGTGAGATAAAAATGAAATGAGAGTGTTAGGACAAAGAAAGAGTGAGGGGAGCATTTTGAGGGTGAAACACTGAATGAGAGGAAGGGGGGAGACGGCAGAGAGCTGGTGGGCTCTGAGACGTGTGATCTGCCTCATTCTCTGCTAGTTCTCTGGAGTAAACTGAAGAGGAGAATTAGCAACTACTGCTAAATGTTTTATTCTCAGTGGTTGAATTATGAGCAGAATTTGGATATGAAGGCGATGTTTAATGTAAAATCTTGCACCACTGAGGCAGAGGCTTTTTGTACTGCTTATATAAGTTAATGCATGATAACAATACGTAATAGTGGCCTGATTTAAATACATACCTATTAGAAGACATGGTTTAAAAAAGCAAGTTTCTAGTAGGAGAAGATGCATGACATATGCAAGGTAAAAATAACCCATTAATAAACACTTAAAAGAATAGTTTGCAGAAAAATTACATTTACCCAACTTTTAACCAAATTTAGTTGACCAGCCAAGACATGTTTGGTGCCTTTAGGTTTTGAGTGCATTACAGTGTCTTGCCCCAACAGAGATTTAAAAATAATTCAGGATTAGATTTAGCCGCATGATTTTAGGTTTCTATTAAAACCAGATCATAATTAATCCTCTATATTATTCATATTCTTCTTTAGACTCATATTTAAACTATGTTTGAGAATTAAATTCAAAGCCTTTGACGTGGTTTAAAACACTAAAATATGAGGACAAGACACAGAGCAGTCATGCTACATGCTGCAGCAGCGTCTTCTTCTTTTCATGGCGTTTGACAACTTTTCAGTGTATTACCGCCAACACCTGGACTGAATCCACGAATACTGATCCGTATAAAATTGAGGGCTTATTGTATATCATTTTGGTTTATTGTTTCTCACACCATTCATTTCTTTCTCCCAATCATCAACTCTAACTGCCCAAGAAGCTACAGACTAAAGGTAGCCAGCACAGACTGACAAACAGAGCTAAGATCAGAATAAAAAACATGTAGTGTAACTATAAGACGAATGTGGCTAAAATAATGGAAGCTTATTGTTGTGCAAATTAGGTGTTTCTCCACCTTTAAATGCCGGGATAGGTGCAGGCACCCACTGCGACCCTGGTTAGGATAAGTGGCTCAGATAATGGATAAATGGATGGATGGATGGATGGATGGATAGAGGTATTAATGGATGAATAGTTGAATGAAAGGAAAATTGGATGCCTAAATTGTCACATTACTCTCAAACCATGTTTATGTGGTTTCTGACACATGATTCTCTATAAACATGAACAAAAGAATGAACACATTACAGGTCACTGATAGCTGCTGCTTCAGTTTTTACAGATGACAGTATGTGTAATAAATACGCTCCATCATTTGTTAACAACAGCATTATAGATTTGTGCGGCTTGTGTGATATTTTTGTTTGTTTGTTTTAAAGTGTATGGAAATTAATTCCTGTCATATCTGTTGATATGGTAAGTATTGCTGGCCTGAAATACAAGATTGTGATATCAGTTGTGCATGGCTGCAATTCATTTGCACAGTGCCAGAAAACAATCAGCATGAAGAGAGAGTTCCCAGTGGGAGAACAGCACCTGTGGAAGGATTTGCATGAATCTGGATCGTGCCCACATGCTAATGGCCTGTGAATGCAACCTTCACACCACATGTGTTTAAGTCAGTGTGTGATTAGGAAAAAGCTCATAGGAAAATCTGTAGGAGTGCAGGGGGAGTGCAGTGAAAGTGGTTTTAAGCCAAATGTATGGAGTTCTTGTTTTTGTTCATTCAATATACAGGTAGGTGTAATTATATCACTAATGATCACTTACCCACTTTGTTGGATACTGAATTGCATTTACGCAGCTGAAATTTGAATTCATTTTATATAAAGAAACAACAACATAGCAAAATGTAAAGGATGTTTTGCTTCCCACTAAAAATGACAATTTACTGACCACTAACTATTTATCACCCTCAAATCATTATTATAATAAAGATATGGTATGGACGGAAAGTGTCCTGAATGTTTAACAAAAATCTCTAAGCTACAAAGCAGAAATAATTAAAGCAGAGGTAATAAGAGTCCTTTTAAAGTTGTAAATAAAGTAAAATTATATGTGAATATTTTTTTTCAATAACACTCTGTATTTATTATTATGAGGCTCAAAGATCAAATGACACTTCTGGAGATGTTTACACAGACAGAGACAAGGTTTCATAAATGTTTTTCTTGTAACTGAACATAACAATGTACACTCTTTAAAAAGGTGCTAAAAGGGGGTTCTTATGGCCAATACTCTCCCTAGGGCAGGAATTCCCAGAATATTTCTGGATGCTTCTCTAGAGGTTAGTTCTGGGGTTATCAGATATTCAGTAAAGTGGAATAAGACCAAAATGTGTAAATAAAAGGCCTTTAAGTCTTTAAGCAATTATTGTAAAAAAATGGTTTATGCCTAATGTGTTGGATGTTTAGAAGTATTCTGCTCTTACTTTTAGTATAAACATATTAATACATTTCAGTAATATTTAGTTGGATACGGCACATCGTTCTTTTTAGATTCTGTATCCACAGGTTCAAGGTTTTTTTTCAAATGGTTTGGAGTCAAAAACAGGGGAAGCATTTTTTAAAGAACAAATAAGCATTGATATGTATGGATGTTTCTCAAGACACACTCATCTCTACAATCCATCAAATTTATAGACCACTGCCCTAAATAACCTTTCAACTGAACCTTTCAGAAAGAGTCCTCAGGGATCCAAAACTGACTCTTACAGGTGTATTCAGTTCCAGTCCAGGCCAGATTCCAGCACAGTTCAGTGATCTAACTTCTCAAACTGATGCATTGATAATGTGTTTGCATCATTGTGTGGGCAGGGAAATTTTCTTAGAAAAAAAAGTGCATGGGGTGGGGGGTGGAAGGTACATGTATTTCACACATAATCGAGATCACAGACCATCCATTAAGATATGAAATTGCGAAAACAAAGTTTATTACGAGGGTGTAATAGTTGTTCTGGCAAAGAAAGACGTGTTTGGGAGGTGATGTGATGTTTTCGTTCTTGGCTTGTTAAGAGCAGCACTTTTCACGCCATGAAGTGAACTGATAAAACAAATTATCTCAGACTTTTTTCTCTTGTTCCCCTACTACATTCCTTATACTATTCAATCAGTCAAGGATTTACAGTGGGGGAAATAATGATTTGATCCTCTGCTGAATTTTGAAGTTTGCTGACAAAAAATGAACAGTCTCTAATTCATGAGGTAGTTTCATTTTCATGGAGAGAGATAGAATGTCAACCAAAAATCAAGAAAAGCATGTTACATTAAAGTTAAAAACTGATTTTCATGTCATTGTGTGAAATAAGTATTTGATCCCCTACAACCCAGTCTGTAACGGCTGACGGCCGTTAGAGGCCGCTGTTTTTTCCGTTTCGTTTTGTTATGCTTGTTCTGTTTTCTTGCTGGGTCTTTGTTGGGTTTTTGGGACTTTTAAGTTGACATGTGTTCTAGGTTTGTGCTTGTGTCACGTGTCCTTTGTTTTCACCTGCCCTGAGTTTTGTTGTGTGATTAAGTCCTGTATTTAGCCTGTGTGTTCTGAGTTCTCCTTTATGTCTCCATCGCCTCTTTTACCCTGTTCCTGTTTCACCTCATCTCCTGGTTGTTCCTGCCCTTGTGTGTATTCCGTTTTGATTCTGTCCAAGGAGGCCACTGTGCCTATTTCTTTTGCTTCTTTGTTTTCTTTAATAAAACCCCCTATTGCATGGATCCACATCTCGCTGTCTGCTCCATGCCCCGAGGTAGCTCACGAGGGCTGGCTCCGTCCAGCCCTTGTGACACAGTCAGACTTCTGGCTTGTACAGACTGGCTGTGTGTCCATGTTACACAAGGATTACAATCAGTCTATCAATTACAGATACTTCTGATCCAAACTCGTTATGTGTAGAAAGCACACCTGTCCTTGGAATCAGTTTCTTCCATTCCAGCATATCCACCACCATGGGCAAGACCAAAGAGTTGTCAAAGGACTTCAGGGACAAGACTGTAGACCTGCACAAGACTGGAATGGGTTACAAGACCATCAGTAAGAAGCTTGGTGAGAAGGTGACAACTGTTAGTGCGATTATTCAGAAATGGAAGAAAAATGACCATCAATTGCCCTCAGTCTGGAGCTCCATGCAGTATCTTGCCTCATGGGTTAAGATGATCATGAAAAGGTGACGGATCAGCCCAGAACTACACAGAGGAGCTTGTTAATGATCGGAAGGCAGTTGGGACCACAGTCACAAACAACACTGTTAGTAACTCACTACATCATAATACTGTAGAATGAAATTTTGAAGTGCCCACGAGGTCCCCCTGCTCAACAAGGCACATGTACAGCCAAACTTAAGTTTGCTAGTGAACATCTAAATTCAGAGAAGTCTTGGGAGAAAGTGCTGTGGTCAGGTGAAAAATCATGCTCTTTGGCCGAGAAATGCTGAGTATGACCCGAAGAACACCATCCCCACAGTTAAGCATGGAGGTCGAAACATCATTCTTGGGGATGTTTTTCTTCCAAGGGTACAGGATGACTTCACCACATTGAGGGGACAATTGATGGGGCCATATAGCATAAAATCTTGGATGAGAACCTAGTTCCCTCAGCTACAACACTGAAGTGGATGCATTTTCCAGCAAGACACGTTAAGGTGCTGAAGTAGCTTAGCCAGTCTCCAGACCTCAATCCTAAGCTTAGAGTTTCCAAGTAGCAGCCAAGAAACGTAAAGAATTTAGAGAGTTTCTGTAAAGAGGAGTGGGCCAAAATCCCTCCTGAGATGTTTGTAAACATGATGACTGACTACAAGAAACGGCACTGCTGTGCTTGCCAACCAGGGTTTCTGCGCCCAATACTAAGTTATGTTTTGCTTGGGCATCAAATGCAAATCAATTTAGAACTTTTATGTAACATGTTTTTCTTAATTTTTGGTTGAAATTCTGTCTCAATAAAAAAAATGAAACTACTTCACAAATTGAGGATCAAATAATCAAATATTATTTCTGGTAGATGTGTCAAGAAATGCACACAAAAGTGATTTAATGCTTCTGTGTTTGCATTCATTTGATAGACCTTTTAAAATCTGCTTTAATCTGTTATGTAATTCGTTCCACTTTAAATGGAGCTACATCAGAGGTGCAGGAATTAAGATGGAGGCAGAAAATTTTTATGTGAAGCTTATTTCAGCCTCACGTAAAGTGAGCAAATGCTGGACTTTACAGGGAAATTAATCATTTCAGTCATTTGCTGCATATTTAGAATGATAAAAGGATCCTTGTGCTGAATGGTGGAGAAAGCTGTAGCTGTACATCACATGCTGTGTCAGACTTAAATCGAAGTAGTTGCTACTGTAATGCTAGCTAGCTCAGTAAGTAACCAGCACTGACGTTATTAACATGCATGCTAGCACCATCCCAATCCGTCTGTACCAATATGAATTATGAATTAATGCATATAAAGCACATTCATTTCTAGATCAGGATGGTCTCTGAATGTAGACACTGCAAAAGCAGATAGGTTGGATTATGTTACTTTGTTTAAAATTAACAGTTATCTTGCAATACCTTCATGAACTATTCATGTTCCAATCACAAATGTGTTCATTCTGGCAAACGTCTCATTCAACTTAGTAAGAAACTCTTGTATTTTTATATAGTGTTGATTCAAATTTCTTTCATTGTATTCCTAAAGTGGACCACTACATGAAAGTGTATTAAAGTGTTCTGGGAGCATATTTGGGGGCATATTTAGGGTATACACTAAGGCTGCACGATTATGGCCAAAATGTTAATCACGATTATTTTGATTAATATTGAAATCACGATTATTAATCAC